>JANHJO010000801.1:267060-277835 GCA_032468235.1 Pseudoxyrhopus heterurus
GAACGCTGTTACCTTCCCACCAAAGGTGGTCCCTATTTTTCTACTTGCATTTTTACATGCTTTCGAACTGCTAGGTGGGCAGAAGCTGGGACAAGCAACGGGAGCTCACTCCATTATGCAGCACTAGGGATTCGAACTGCCGAACTGCTGACCTTTCTGATTGACAAGCTTAGCGTCTTAGCCACTGAGCCACTGCGTCCCTATAATCCAAATATAATAAGCCTCAATTCAATTTTTAAGGCTTGTTCTGTTGTGTTCTGTTCTGTTGTGAATTAGGGAAAAATACAATGTTTTTACTATCTACTACTATTCTTAACTGGGAGGTGGGATCCCAAGAAAGAATAAATATGCAATAATGTATATTCTTCCTATTATCTGGTGAGAAAAAAAAGAATGAGAGGACTATCTTGCATGTTTCCTTCTTTATTTCTTACTTATCAGTGATCTGGAAGATTTTATTATGAGATCAATGAAACCACCATCTTCTCTTTCTGTGCTTCAGAATGAGAAAATAGACTTGGTCCCCTTTCTTTGAATTTTAATGAGATTATATATTTTGTTTTCCATGGCATAGTTTCTTTTTTCTTTTAAGTTTTAAATTATTGGAATATATTTCCTTTTTCTTCTTTTGTTCATTTGTATCTGATTCTTGGAGACCGCCTCAACAAGTCCATGCAGTTTTCTTGGCAAAGTTTTTTTTTAGAATTGGTTTGCCGTTGTCTACTGCCTAGGGCTAGGAGAGAGTTGCTCAAGATCACCCAATTGGCTTTGTGCCTAAGACAGGACTAGAATTCATGGTCTCCCGGTTTCTAGCCTGACACCTTAATCACTGCACCAAACTGGCTCTCTGATATATTATAATTATATATAAAATGCGAACTTTTTACAGCGTTAGCCATACAGCTAATCATTCTGAACCTGGGCTATTTTTCTTACACAGAGTATTATAAAACATGCCAAATCTGGTTTGGTCCAAAAATGGTTCCCATGGTTTTATTGACTTCCTTCTCTTTGAAGAGCAGAGTGTAAATGTAGAAGATGAAATTGCACAGATCAGCCTTAAATTGGAATGCTGAAAAAGGAAAATAATTCTGAAACAGAGAAAAGGTACATATTATGTCCAGCAAATGCAGTAATTAAAATTAGTTAGAGATACTTATAGATAGTAAAGCTTAATATCAAAGTTAATTATATAGTGTTAATTTCTTTCTACTGGGGCATAAAAGACTGCTTATAATGGACTCTCAATGCTGTATTCAGTTGCTAAGGATAATAGGATAATCTGTCCAAAAATTAAGCTCTTTGGAAATAAATTATGCTGTTATTTTCTAAGTTAACTTTTGAAAATTTATTGCAGCACTAATCTTTCAAGACCTACTTGTATCGTTAATGAAAATGTGCGTTAGAAACACCAGGTTCTTTGCTTATTAATGAGGACAGTTAATTATGTTAGAAATGTTTCATTTTATCTTTAGTTTTATATTCTGGAGATTAATATTCATGAAGTAGAAGTCTGAAATGTGGCATTAGATTCTAGTTGGAGCTATAGATATTCAGGCAGGCTGTTTAAATGGAACAAGAGCAAAGAGTAAACCTTTTAGAAATTTTCAACCCATAACTGATCAACCAATAATGAACTTGTTAATTTTGTTCTAGAAAAGTTTTCATTTTAAAAAATCATGTTTATAATTGGTTATAGCAAACATTATATTTCAATAACAGATAATTTGCCTACTGAAGTTTGCATAATGTGCTAATCGTCTCTAGTGGTTAATAAAAGCCTATCTCACTCCCCTGATGGCTATAAAAGGCTATTAAGTTTGTGGCAGCAGTTCAGGTACAGCTGCTATGTGTTAATAATGCATAATTATCCCACTAATAAACACAGCAAAGGTCATCACCTCCAAACTCCTAAAATACGTATTTTCTTTCCAAAATATTTATTAACACTTCAAAAGCATATTTGTTCATTTTAGTTAACTATATAGGTAGCTTCTTCAGTGACATAGTTTTTAACACCCCAGTTATTCAGTAAACAATGTATATTGTAGCTAAACCTTTATTACTACTAAATTCTGCTAGTCTATTATTTGCTAAACATTTGTGTACATTGGTCTGTCTATGGTGAAACTAAATACAGTACTTAGTGGAAATGCTAAATTTTAAATGGATTTGTTTAAGATAAGGGCAAGTCTGTGGGGTTCAGATTTGAAGACAATCTGGATTGTCTTCTATTTGGATGTAAACACATGGACATGCTTACAGTCGTTTTGTTTTATTTAAATCTAACCTCCTTATTGCTCAAAACCCTTTTGGTGGGGATGGCTGTATTCATAAAGGCTTTATAAGTATATATTTTCTCCAGACAAGGAGGATTCACATGGGATTTCCATTTTGCCTAGGAAACATGCAAATCAATAGGCAGCACTTATCTGCATTGAAATTAGGTATACTGTAATTTATGGGCACAGTGATATTCCATCCCCCAGTCCCTCTTCCATAGCCTAACATTCTGGTTATGTCTCCTTGGAGAGAAGCAACTGAACAAAATCTCATTTTCATATCATGTGCTATTGTCTTGTGTTTTCTGTTATTCATTTTGATAACCTTGCATTTTCCCTATCCTGTTTTGATTTGGAAACAAATGTTCAGGGAGCTGAGATTCAGCAGTGTTTCTGTCATCAAGAGAAATGAGAAAAGCCTGACTTAACTGAAGGACTTTTATTTGTGCTGTACATAGCATACAACAGTTCATTTGTCATGCTTTAAATATATAATACCAGCAATAAAATATGTGCAGGCACAGTTGTGATATATGTAGTGTCTGGCCCCATTGCCATTGTTTGTGGTCTCTACGGTTGTCATACATTGTTCCTTGCACATCATCCCCCTTCAGCAGAATTTGACACAATTTCTAGCTTTCATTGCTGCGTTTTCATTGCACAATATACATGAGTTTGACAGGGTGTGTTGAGGACAACTCTGGCAAGCAATTGATATTTTGAAGTGGCAAGCGTTTCAGCAGCTGCTTGCTTGTGAAAAAGGAATGATAAGATATAGTGTATTGTTAGTTTCAGGCAAAGCATTAAGGTTTAAGCTCTGTAAAAATATACACATTATTCGTCAGTGGGGAAGCAAGGCTTTTATGTTTTTTAGAGCTTAGCTCCTTGGCTGATGTGAACTAGAATGACATTGGTTTAATGGTCAGTAAATGAATAGGAGTACTTTGAATTTGGACTGCTGCCAATTTTGCACCAACAAAAGGACTGACAAAAGAGAGATTTTATGTGAAATGCAAAGCACAAGAAATGTTTTAGACAGAACTGAAGAAAGAATAGGAAAATTCCAAAAAGAAAGATTGTTCTTATTTTTAAGGCTGTCAGTAATATAAAATAACAGCAGATTAGGTAAATTGTATGTTCCCTGGGTTCAACAATTTTGGTTCTAAACTATCTACTGTAAGACTGAAAAAATTGTTTTGCAGATAGCTAATCTTTTAGAATGTATTCATGTGGAATTTACATATTACATTATCTCCCAAGGGACTATTGACAGAACATTACAGATGACCACTGCTAAGTTATCCAAGTATCTCTCCTTCTAGTGGTGCAAAATTAATGTTTAATCAGGTGTGATACTTTCAGAATACAGCATTTATTTTGAAGGCAGTTTGTAATGATCGTTTATAATTCAAAGTGGATTTGATTTCCACCTGAGTCACTGACTGATATGTCAGAAGCAAATTTTCAGTATTTTTACACATTAATTTAGCACAACTGTGATCTGTGGCCAATTGCTTTGAGATATGTATCAACAGGCGACAACCATGCAAACTTTTTATATATTAATTTCACATCAATGGGCAGAAAGGCTTTTTAGAAGGATGCATTATTTACTCAACCGTTACAACTGGAAGTGTAACTTTTGGTTTTGGCATGTGAAGTCTGATCATAGTACCTTGTACAGATCACCTTCAACTAAAATATATTATTTAAAATAATATCAGCAGGTAGTGAATTGATAATTTTTTACATTCATTTAGGATATTAGAGCTATAAGCTTTTGCTATTTTAAATCTTTTCTAGAACAAATATGAACAAAATTTTAAAAATCTTGATTTTCGCCTGCATAAAAATGCTTAATTATTTTAAAAGTGAAAAAATAAATTATATATTTATATTATATTATTATAATATGTATTAAATGTAATATATGTTATATTTTAAACATATAAATAAACTTGTCTTGTAATATATCTATAGACTTCTTTACCAATAATATTAAAATCTGAATTTTAATCAACCCATATAGTTTAAACAAAATGTTTTCCTTTTTTTTTTTTTGCAATGTTAAAAATTAAATAAATTAGATTAAAAAAAATCTCTTTCTGCTGATAACAAAACTGTTACTGTTTAAACTCTCATTCGGCAGTTAGTTGGTACGCTTCAGTGAATGTTGTCAAAAAGACTGTTCTCTTGAGTGACGGCCTTGTAAGGATGTGAATAGAAATTTTAATTGTATATCATGTGTGTATTTCATGGAGTTAGTAAATTCACTGCCTGTGTTTAATTTTGTATCTTTATGGGTCAAGCATAAAAAAACCCAATTGGAATATTTTCCTTAAAAAAGAAACTGAATTGTTTAGAATAAATTTCTCAGCTGATGTATTTATGTTAAAGCAATCTAAATACAGTGAAAATAGTTTGATTATTCAAATAATTCAATCATTTCATTGTAAAATTCCTAATAGAAAATAGCAGAAGATAGTTATAGCATTTGATTTGAAAAATTATGACCTATATTCTATTTAGAAAACTGGCTTTAAAATAAAGTAAAAACTTAGCTTAATTAACGTGGTGCAATTAAAGAAATTAATTAAGCCACTTCATTTTAAGTAATAAGAATTTTTTGTCTTAAAGGAAGTAAAATTGCCCAAAATGTAATGCCAAAACCTTACATAAAATTATCTGGGATTAAAATCTGTCTAATCCAGCAGGGCTTTCTTGTTTTAGACTGACTACAGATGTTCTCAGAAAACTATATGAGAAATTCAAGATAGTAAGAAAGGGTGTAATTCTATTGTTGCCTTTGTCAACCTGGATGAATCCTTGAAATAATTTTTAGGCCCTAGGGAACCTCTGCATAGAATTGCATAAAACATACAAAAGTATTTGCTATACCAACACAACTGCCAATGTTATATAACATTTAGAAAAACAACAAAGATGTTAGTTGGTAACTGAGTTGTGGCATTTAAAAATTCCCACTCTATTATTTGCAGTATGCAAAGGTAAAAAGGAGAGGCAGTTTAGTGCAACTATTAAGGCAAAAACCTTAACAGTTAGAAACCAGGGGACTAAACCAGGCTAGAAACTTGGAGACTATAAATTCTAATTCTGTCTTAGGCACAAAGCTAGTTGGAGTTTTTTGCCTAGTCACTTTCTATCAGCCCTAGGAAACATGCACATTCAAATTACTTCTGAAAAACTTTCCTTAAAAAATGCAAAGATTTGTCCAAGCAGTTGTCAGGGTTCAACAATAAATAAAAAATACACATGCGCTAAAAAGATAGGAAAAGTGGATTTTTGTTTGTTTATAATCATGGTCTCTCATGAAACCTTATAATTCCAGCCAATGTTTTTCATTTTCTATTACCAAAATAATAGGAAACCTAGCTAGGAAACGCTGCTCTACAGTTTCCCAGTAATGCTTTAACCTCCAAAAGCAATTTTTGAGGCCATGGTTTCATGTTCATTCATGCTAGCCATGAAGTGGAATTCATATTAATTGGGCAATAGAATTGAATCATCCAGAAGACAAAGTTATCACAATATGCTAAGAATAAGCCAGTATATGTTAAATGAAAATGTAGATTCATTAAGAAAACATAGAACATAGTCAGGTAAATAATCTTTTTCTTGCCTTGAATGTTGAAGCAGAAAGATAATGCCTTAATTGTTTTTTCTATGGGAAATCACCAATCCTATCAGAAAAACCTATTACAGTAAGTACTTGAAGAAGTGTAAAGGCCCATTACACCCGGTGATGATACCTTTGTGCTTGTTCCTTGAAGGTATTCATGTTGCTCTCACAGAATACCTGCAATCTACTGGCTGCTCACTGTATAAATTATTATAAATTGTTATTGTATATTAGGCATGAAAGCTGGCTGAGTGACTTTGGGAACAGTCATTTTCTCTTATCCCAACTCACCTCAAAGGGTTGTTGTGAAGAAACTAGTAGGAGGTAGGAATGTTATGTATGTCTGTTGCTTTGAGATACTTGCAAAATAAAGGCGGGCTAAGAAATCTAATAATTAAATAAGCAAGCAAGCAAATACTCAGCTGCACTGCAATCACTGAAAATATTACTTCCCCCCCCCCAGTTAGCTCTTTACTGGCAAGGAAAATGTCTATAATCCTTTGGATTGATATGGAGGCACTGTCTCTCTGCTAGGTCCTAATTTATGAATGACAGCATTAGGGGAAAAAATCAACAATCACTCAGTCCAGTGCTATCCCACTTTTTGATCAGTTTTCTTGTCTCTATTTAAAAGAAAAAAGAAAAAACTAATATCATGTTATGTATTTTCATTAGCTATTTAAAAAAGCATAACCCAACATTTGCATGTATAATTACAGTATCTTGTACAAGAAATGAATAAAACACCAAGATCTGTTTAGGATATTTCAGAAGGATAAGAAGGGCCAATCATTTGTATCAACATCATATACTTTCTATTAGGGAGTTAAGTAGGCTGGATAGCTGAGTCAAATAAATACAGCCTCAGGCTGGTAACTATAGGATCAAGTGAGATTCATATTAAAAAGTGAAATTAATTTTATTACAATTCAGAATAGACTTGGAGGCAAGACCTCCCACAATACACAACCTGAAGTTTTCTAATTTTGTCTTTTACTCTTATTTTTTTTAGTTGCGCAACTACTTTGAGTACAAGTCTCTGTGCAGCTTTCATCCTCATCCTTGCACACATGTGGAAGAGGAAACAGTTATTTCAGGATTATTTGGTTATTTTCTACAGTTAGAAAATTCAGAAATGCTAGAAATACATTTGGAGTTTTGTTGCTGATTCTATTCTTCAATGTGGAAGATACATTATTTGATTACAGTTCTGGAAATATAAATTCTATGTCATCTGAATGCTGTTTATATTTTATTACATTTTATAATAATTGTATAATTGTAATCTTATATAAATAATAAACTTAATATTATATTAGCTTTTTAGTGCAGGAATAACATATTTAAATAGAAGCCAAATGTGTCATGCCAAAATACAGTAACTCATTTTTCTTAGTTGCGTCCTTAATTGGTTCACTTCCAACTTTGCCAGAAATTTAACCAAGTTTTATTTGGGTTTTTTATTTTTGTAACAAATCTGTATTTTATGCTGCCCATTTTCCCTATAAGGTGATTCTAGGTGGCTTACAAGTTATAAAACATGTATTCTGTGTCAGCTGTACAGTTTCCTGTTGGTTTTCAAAGGCAATCTCAAGTACTGATGGCATGAACAACTGTCTCAAGGGCTTTAAAACAGCTGAAATTAGTCAAAGCTGGATAAAAGCCTTTTTCCTCAGCCTTCCCCTACTAAATAGCAGAAGACATGAGTCCAGGAGAATTTCAAACTTACTGACTTAATCCTTTGAGGAATGTGAGCATATCCATAAATGTTACCTTTATCTTTAGAAAAAAAAAACTTTCTGTCTATTTTGTCCCATCTAATTTTTCATAGCCTCCAGAAACAGGATAAGAATCTCCACTGTGTTTTTGGCATGGCTTAACTACTGTAAAATATAGATAGCTGAGTATTCTGACCATATTGATAGCCTCCTCGGACAGTTTCACAAAAATGCTGTGGTTTATGGTGTGTTACAGCTAAACAAGACAACTGTTGGTTGTTCAACAACTATAGTGAAAACAAATCATGATATGTGAATACAGCCAATGTTTCTAATGATGTGTGAATCCAGCCAATGTTTTTTACTTCCTATTACCAAAATAAAAATAAAAATCCATTCTAGAAATTATTTTTAAAATGTAATATTCCTGAGATTGTCAAACCATTGCCAAAAGAGGGGTGCTTTTATAGATCTATTAAAACTGGTTGAGAGTTTATTTGAAGCAATACTTTGTAAGGCACATGGTTATATATGCACTGAATTAGCCACATCTTACAGAAGAGTGCATTGTATCTTCACATGCATTTGTAGACATAGTTGCAAATGCCAGCAAACAGAGAGGAAATTTTCTTTCCTTGTATTCAGAGACATCCTAGGAAAACCTTTAAAGCAACTGTCTAAGCCTGATAGAAGACACAGCTGAAAGAGACACTTTGTTGTATTTATGTGCTTTCTGATCTACTCATTGGAGGTCTTTGCACAGCTGTACTACAGTCAAAAGGCACACCAGTGAATGAAGCCTATAAAATTCATTGGCATATGCTAGCAACTACAGATACTCAGAATGGTAAATAGATTTTCAGTTTCCATTACCCATTAGAGTAACTTGTATTCAGAGGCAATTATGTTTGATTACCATATGCTGGTAATAGTCATCACTTTCTCCTTATCCACAACATTCATCTTTCATTTGATGGACCCATTTGATGGTTCATATAAACAAGAAAGAAAATCAATCTGGTAAATATGTTTTGACCATGAGGATTTCTCTAAGTTAACTTGGAATGCTGAAAAAGGCCACATAAATAAGAACTAGAAATGGATTATCATACAAAAGTCTGTGAGCAAATTTATGGGCATAGCACACATTTTAGTACAATGGATATCAATGTCTGATGCACCACTGTTTTGCAATTTGCATTTGAATGGTAGACCTGACTATTATTTATTTTAATTTATTTGGCAAATTTTGAAACCACCATCTCTCTCCCAGAGACATTCTGGGCGGTGTACAAATATAATACAAATAAATTCTGAGTTCGATTTTAACCATCTAAATAACACTTCCTTGTACTTGGAGTATAGTTTGGAGGGCCAAATAATTAATTAGTGATTTTCTCAGATCTTTTAGGCATTTCTGAAATGTGGCAAGCAAGCTTTAGAAGATTAAAAAGTTAAAGGTTTCCCCTGTCCAATTGTGACTGACACAAGGGGGCAGTGCTCATATCAGATTATTAGCTGAAAGTGCCTGCATTGCCTATCATCATTGTGGCCAGCATGAAAATATTAAACTCAATTATCTTTCCCGCCAAAGTGGTATCTATTTGTCTATTCGCATTTGGATCCTTTCAAACTGCTAGGTTGGCAGGTTTTGTGGTGAGTAACAGCTCCACCCTGTAATGTGGGACTCGGGTCTCTAACCTGGGCTGTTGGTTTTCCAGCTGACAAGCCCATTGTCTTAACTGCAATTCATGGTTAAAATTGCCAATTCACCTTGAATTTATTAAAACTTCTTCTAGCTCTAAAGAAAATGACTTTTTGTACAATAAAGTCTAGTTAAATTTGTGTGATGTTTAAAAATGTTTTGTTGTATTCTGTATTTTTTTGAAATGTAAGTTAATTTCATATAAGTATAGAATCTGAATTTACTTTAGCACTGAAATATGAACTAAAGGCCTTTGAATAAGTCACAAGTTACCTAGCAGACATAAAGCCATTCACTGTTGCTTCCACATTATGTAATGGCAACCAAAGCATCTGCTCTCTGCAATGAACAAAAGCACTGATATGAGGTACATGCAGTATATGTTACAGGACAAAATGTCTACTATAGCAAGCTTAAGGCCTTTCCTTTTCTGCCATATCAATCTGCCTGATATTTAAGAAGGGAGTGATTGTTGTAGATTGGTTGCAAGAGTTATGAATGCTTCTTTTGCTTATACCGGTAACACAGCAACACAATTCATTCTCCCTCCTTTCCCCAGCAGGCTAATAACATATGAATTAGACTAGTTACGTTTATAACTTAATTTACAAGGCTGTCTTAACATTTAGGTGCCAATATAAAAATGCTTCAGTAGCCAAGTTTTTCAGTGGTTAGTTTTCATGTATCTTTATTCTTTTTCCCCCAGCTCTATCTTTGTTGAATCATATCTTCTGTTTATTATGACTGTTATTTTTAATTTAATTATATATTCTTTTTTTGGTTAAGAACTCAGATAACTGCCTGAATTTTTCTTTATTCATTAAAAGCCATTCTGTAGATTGAAAAAAGTGGAAATATATAAATGATGAAAATAAATCATTGTACTTATGAAGAAGTCTGCTATTGTGAAAGTGTCATATTTATTGTGACAAGTGTTCGTATAGATAGTTCTTATTTCTTATTGTGTTTTAACTTAATCCATGGAAGTTGATGAACTGGTGACTTCAGAGCTATAGGCATATCTAGCAGGTATGCAAGTTCAACAGTTTTAATCATAGCAGTCACTGTTACAAATGCCATTTGTATTATTGTATACTTTATCTTGACTAAAAGAAAAATGCTAACAGATACTTGATGCATTTTAACCATATGGCATGTCTCACTAACATTTCTGCTTCATCTGATGCCACTAATTATGCAAGCAAATTTTATAGCAGGGTTAGTTTGTCTGGAATAATGTGAAATAAATAAAAATCTCGATTTGATTTTAATTGAATATATTCGTTGTTAGTTGCAAAGTTGTGTCTGAACCATCACAACCCCATGGACAATGTTCCTCCAGGCCTTCCTGTTCTCTACCATCCCCTGGAGTCCATTTAAGCTTGCACCGACTGCTTCAGTGACTCCATCCAGCCACCTCATTCTCTGTC
>JANHJO010000801.1:287297-298269 GCA_032468235.1 Pseudoxyrhopus heterurus
GTTAGAATGCAGTACTGCAGACTACTCTGCAGACTTGCAGATCAGCAGTTTGGCTGATCGAATCCCACCAGGCTCCATGGTTGACTCAGCCTTCCATCCTTCCGAGGTCGGTAAAATGAGAACCCAGATTGTTGGGAGCAATATGCTGATTCTGCAAACTGCTTAGAGAGAGCTGTAAAGCTCTGATAAGCGGTATATAAATACAGTGCTATCTCTAAAATCCCCCCTCCCAGTTTCCCAGGCACTAAAATGTGGCAGCATGGAAGCTCCTAAGAAAAATGGCTTCTAAAGCCAGTGGTGATATTCAGCCGGTTCTGCCCAGTTCTCGCGAACCGGTGACAGTAATTGTAATGGTTTGCCGAACCGGTAAATACCATCTCTGATTGGTCCTGCCCACACCATTACCTCTCCTATATTTCCTTCTTTTTTAGCTCAGCTGAGCTAAAAAAATACAGTTCAGGTAGGTCTGAGCTCTCCAGCATTAACTGCGATCTGTTTTGAGGCTTTTTGCCTATGCAAAGGCAAAAAAAACCCCCAGTTCAGGTAGCTTACCAGCTTTGGGGATTTTACAATATCCTTTCCAAGGAGTGAGCAGGTAATGAGGATTTTGCACTATCCTTCCTTTGGATTGGGGAGGGAATGGGGATTTTGCACTATCCTTTCCCTGCTACGCCCACCAAGCCACGCCCACAGAACCGGTAGTAAAAAAAAATGAATCCCACCACTGTCTAAAGCTGACATTTTTGTAAAGTCGACTTCCTGTTAATGCGAAAGGGACTGCCTGCGAAGGCTCCTGGATTGGGGCTGAAAGGCGAAAGTGGAAGCAGTATTCTCCATCCCATAGTTGGGTAGACCAGGTTGCCCTGATTAAAAAAAACCACTTAATCTCTCCCCTGATATAGCCGACAAAGTGAGGAGAGCCCGTGGCTTAGAGGTTAATACATCTACCTAATATATGCAAGCAGCCTGGGTTCGAATCCCAGAAGGGTATGGCTAGCTCAGAGGTCAGTAACCTTAAACACTCAAAGAGCTGCAAAGGTCCTAACTGAAAGCCCCCCGTTCAATTCTGGAGCTGACTGGATATCCAGTTCTCCCACCATAGAGTCTCCTTCTAGCGCGGCGTCCTTTTTCCTCTACCTGTCCTAACCGAAAGCCCTATCAATTGTGGAACTGACCAGCGACAGGGATCTGAAGCAGAGGGATGAAAGATGATGAGAGCTAAATAGCTTGAAATAGATCTGTACTAATCTCCCTTTATTTCTTTGCTGGTAAAATGTAAATTCAACACAGTCCTGGTGTCTATACAACATGGCTGAATTACACGAAGGGAGGTGGGCAGACTTGTTTGGGATCCGATTTAGTAAGCAGACCTCGTAACCCTGCAAGGAAATATCTACTTTCCTTCTTACTTAAGTTACTTAAGGCTGCGTTCTGCGCTATATGCGCCACTGGGATATAATCGCAACCAACCCCTTTGGTTTGGCTGATGCCCAAAAGCTTCAGTGTGATTCCATCTGCATTAATGAGCCATTTGATTAAGGTGCCATCTGGTTAATATGCCATTTAGGCCAGCGACTAGATACGGGAAAGCGAGCCAAGAGAAGAGAGCTGGCCGATGTCATCTGATTCTGCCAACATCCGCATGGTCAATATTTATCTCCACTCACACTTTTCACTTTAGTTAACGCTCTGTGAAGTTCATCTGAATCCACCCTGTATCTTCTCAAAAAATGCAAACGTTTGGGACATGGCTTGAAGCGAGGTTCCCAACAGAAGCTGAATCAAGAATACAAAGCAGGAGGTGTTTAAACAAGAAGGATTATCCCGAGTTCGTTTTCTGAAGCAGGTTTCTAAGCAATGCATCCGCTATGGCATAGCCACAGATGACAGTTCTTAGATGCGAAACGCCCAAGGG
This sequence comes from Pseudoxyrhopus heterurus, assembly GCA_032468235.1. Classification (NCBI taxonomy): domain Eukaryota; kingdom Metazoa; phylum Chordata; class Lepidosauria; order Squamata; genus Pseudoxyrhopus; species Pseudoxyrhopus heterurus. Next base: position 289,213 of record JANHJO010000801.1, read on the forward strand.
GCAGGCAAGACACAAAAGCCGTAGTAGTCTATGTCGGCGGTCCAAAGCACCAGATGGCAAGACAAGAAGCAACGGATGGAAAGGGAACAAAGAGAGAACCAACCTAGAAATAAGAAGGAATTTCCTGACCATGAGAACAATTGGTCAGTGGGACAACTTGCCTCCAGAAGTCATGGGTGCTCCAATACTGGAGGTCTTTAAGAAAAGACTGGACAGCCATTTGTCTGAAATGGTATAGGGTCTCCTGTTTAGGCAGGGGGTTGGACTAGAACAGGGGTGTCAAACTTGCATCATCACGTAACGTATCACGACTTTTTTCCCCTTCGCTAAACCGGGCGTGGGAGTGGCCGGCATGTGACGCATCCAGCTTGCGGGCCACGAGTTTGACAGCCCTGGATTAGAAGATCTCCAAGATCCTTTCCAGCTATGCTATTCTGTATTCTGTTTCTCAACCTTGGCTGCTTGAAGTTGGATGGACTTCAACTGCTGTGCTGGCTGGGGGATTCTGGGAATTGAAGTCCACCCGTCTTCAAGCAGTCGAGGTTGAAATACATTGGTCTATGTCTCTCTCTCTCTGTATGTATAAATGTGTGTGCATAATTTATATACATGTACATATAGATACATATATATGTATCTATATATACATACATCATACATCATAGACATACACACAATTTTTTTTTTTTGAGCTAGAGAGAGAAGATACAGTAGTTGGCTTGGATTTCTTGTTATTTGGGTTTTATTCAATTTTCCCACATCATAGTAGTAGCTAAATTATTTTCCTTAAAAGATTTTTTTAAATAATAAAAAAAATATCGAGATGATATTTTGGATCTTCTTACTTATTTACCTTAATAAATAATAGGCATATTTGTTCCTCGGTTTGGCAAATTAGATTACCGTGAAGCATCTGATGTTCGCACTTTAGCAAGCTGCCCTATGTTTAAAATCCTATATTTATAGCCTGTATAGAATATAAGAGGCTATGTAGCTAAATGGACTGCTATATTCTATTTTAGGAACCACAGTTTAATACGTAGACCAAGATGGTTTGGAAGTTCAACAATTCAGTAAATAACTTTTAATCAAACATTTCTCCTTTCCCCCAACGCATTGCGCCTTAGAGAACTAACAGATGTGAACTAGGACTTAACCATAATTCACATCTTATCTTTGTTGTTCCCAAAGGACTTTATGCATTTTGTTTATCTCCTGGCTTAAATCCTGATTAACCTTATAAATTAATTGAATGACCTTATAATATTTGCTATCTTACAAACACACACACATGCAAAAAACTCTCACAGCATACACGCTTCCTGTATAGAGTGAAAAATGATTCTCGCTTCCAAGATGATCCCTGCTACGGATAGAAGACAATATTTGTAGCTCAGGATTGAATTGTGGGATCCTTGGTGGTTTCTGAGCTTGGTTGTTTCCTTGCATTTGTGGTTGTTTGCAGCATCTTGTGGTCACGTGATTGTGATTTATTATTTTTGATAGAAACCAACTTTCTGCTTTCCAGCAAAAAATCACCCCATCGCAAACAATGGATTTGCTTAATGACCCCCCGCATTTCTCTTAAGTGCGGTGTTTGTTTATCGACTGTTGTGTCTATTTAATGACCATTGCTAAAAAGGTCATAAAACTGGCCACGGTCATGAAAATCCACTTAACATCCATGACTTATGACTGTTCAGGTAAATCCTTGACTTACGGCCAAAATTGAGCTCAAAATTTCTAAGTGAGACGTTTGTTAAGTGAATTTCACCCCATAACTTCCTTGCCACAGTTGTTAAGTGAACTCTGCCGACTGCCAGCAGTTCGATCCTGACCGGTTCAAGGTTGATTCAGCCTTCCATCTTTCCGAGGTTGGTAAAACGAGGGCCCAGGTTGTTGTGGGTAAGATGTAAATAATGCTTCTATATTGTAAATTACTCAGAGAGTGCTGTAAAGTGCTATGGAGTGGTATATAAGCCTAAATGGCATTGATAATACTAAATTGAAACTCTCATCTGTGAAATACCATTAGTTCCAAAAAATGGATTTCTTGAGTGTGTTTGTGAAAGGTGATCAAATTGGAAGATATGCTTAATTTTTGGCAATTCTTCAGCCAAAAGAATATATTTTCAGCTCAGCCAAAACTTTTCCCTCAATCTTTGGTTGCTTATACTTCTGTGGAAAAGTTGATCATCAGTAAACGATCACTAAACCGAATATTGTATAAAGCAGCAGTTCTCAAATATTTTGGCCTCAGGAGCTTTTACATCCTTAAAAATGATTAAGGATCCTCCCACCCACCAAAGAGCTTTGGTTCACGTGGATTATGTTTATTGATATTTACCGTATTAGAAATTAAACTGATACATTTTAAAATATTAATTGATTTGAGTTTGTGGAGCCTAGTCTGAAAGGATATTTGGGAATTAGGGGCCCCTATGAGAACCACTGGTATAAAGAATAGCTTGGGTATTTGATTAATTAAAATACATTTCACTAATACTTTATTTGTATATTAATAAATTTTAAGTGTAATCTAGGTAGAAGTCCTGTTTCAAAGAATTGGAATCAGGTGAAAAAGAATATAGCAATAGCAATAGCACTGTATTCATATACCGCCTATCAGGGCTTGCAGCCCTCTCTAAGTGGTTTACAATGTCAGCATATATTGCCCCCAACAATCTGGGTACTCATTTTATCAATCTCAGAAGGATGGAAGGCTGAGTCAACCTTGGAGCTGGTGGGATTCGATCAGCCAAACTGCTGATCTGCAGTACTGCAGTACTGTGTTCTAACCACTTGAGCCACTGCAGCTCCAATTAAGCAGAAGTTTATTGCCCTTAGTGTCAGTTTAGATTGACTGCCTCCATTGCTAGTAGCATTTGAAGGTGAGGATAAGGTGGTGACAGACTGATGAAAAAACATTGTGATATGTTTACCTCTTACATATGTGAATTGTGCTATTGCATTACTAAATAAAAAGTGGGCCATGTACTAAAACTGCCTTTTATTATTCTGGAAAAACAGCTGGTGAATAATACTAGACAATGTTATAGAGTCCTTGTGTCTTTTAACATGTTTTGGGTTTTTTAAAAAATAAGCATCATAATAATTGACAGAATAACAGAAGGGACCTCTGAGGTATTCTAGTCCAATCTCATGCTCAGGCAGGAAACTCTATACCATTACAGACAAATGGTTGTCCAATCTCTTCTTAAAAACCTTTAAGAACCTTTATAATTATTTCTACATTTTATCTAAGTAATTCTTAAATCTATAGTAAATCTCCCAGAAATATATTACATTAAAGACATTTGAAAAGAATTTAAATAATTTCTATTGTTTGTACCTTCTTTGGATTTTTAATTTTTTAATAGAAGAGAAATTGTAGAATACTGTTTGTATTAATAGCTATCAGTTTATTACAATTAAGTGTTGCTTACAATTCAAATCATTTTTAATAATTTCCAGGTAATAAACTTGCTAATCATGGTGATCATGAAGAAAGCATCATTACTGAAAATATGGAAAATACTACTGAAGTGTCACAGCGTGATTATTTAATGTAGCTTGGTTGGTCTTTTCTTTCCCTACAGAATCATAGAAAGCAGCAAGACACCATTAAAATTAATGTGCATTTACCATTAAGTTCAGCAAATATTATTTCATTCTATGTCTATAGATTTTCCTCACACATTTAATAATGTGTGATTCATTGTCCTCTTGCCTTACAACAAGATTCCTGAAATTTGTTTCATTCTGATTTTCAGTTTAGATTATTGCTTTGCACTTTAGTTACAACTCTCCTTGAAGGCAGCTTGGAAAAGTACACAAGGTAGAACAGTATCTATCATCTTGTTAGCTGTAGGGAACAGGTTATACCAGTTCTAAAATTTCCCTGACATTTATACTTCTAGGTCAAATTTATGTTATTTATACTGATCTAGGAAGATGTGTGTTGGTGATTATCTGGAGAACTACTTTTTAGACTTGTTTCTTCTGCCCTTTGTCCCTGACCATCCCAGCAAAACCACCAATGCATTCAAATGCTCTTTGGGATGATTTTGTTCTCTATTTTTTTCTTATTTTAATATGACATTTAACCCCTAAAGAAAATAGGGAGTAGTTAAGACAAGACCTCATGTCAGCCTTAAAGCAAATCTTTTTTTTGTTTCAAGTAAGAAAAGTTTTATAAAGCTAAATTTAAACTGTTGAATACATATGAATATGAATATGCTCCAAAAACAATGAGGCAACTAATGTTCATAAAACATCATCAATAAAGTTAAAATAACATTAATTAAATACTTTAAGAATGTGAATATTTTATTTATTGTATTTAAGAACTGTCCTCTTCCCTCATAAATACAATAATAAATAACTTATGAAATGGTGGTTTCTGCTTGGAGTCTCTAAAGGGTGATAGTGGTTTATAGTGGGTTAACCAACTGCTGATGGTGGGTCCATCAGATGGCTGGGATTCTCTTCATACTCCCATGTATGTGCCAAGGGAATTAGATTTATGCTAAGCATTCTGTAAAATGTTACATATAAGATAGAAGGTATTGGTACAGAAGAGTAGAAGAATCCGCAGATAGTGACATCTATCACTATCTGCAGTAGCTGGAAATGCAGCAGAGGGTCTCTCCCTCTTTCTTGATGGCACTGAATTTAATAGAAACATGTAGATATTTTTTGTTGAATGGCTGATGAAAGTTAATGCAAGGTTCCAGCTTTTGCAGGAGATTCTCTACATATGTATGGCCATCAGAGATTGCTATTTCAACTTCAACCTGTGTCCCATAAGGGGCTCCATTTGGTTGGGTACTCTAATCTTTCTAGCTACAAAATATATATTTATGAGATACAATTGATCAGAGACCATTATTGTATGTACAAGTATTGATGAAATGGACACAATAAGTGTAGAACACTGTAATGTAATTCCAGAAACATGATGCTAGAGTAGTGGAATAATAAACAATTAGATGAGGTCTTACACAATATAGTTTGTCTTTCCATTCAGTATGAATCCCACTAAGTAATTCTAAATCTATCTTTAATATTTACGGGTTATTATGATTATTTGCTTAGGTAAGATTTCTCAAAATTTCTGTAAATTGGTAGTCTCCACACTTTATGAAATAAACATTCAGAAAATGTTTATATTGCTAATTAAAAACCATCCCTCTTTAACAGTTTATATTTTTTCAGAGACTAAAATGATTCTACCTGCATTTGTATATGCCTTGTCATTTTCTTCCTTTTAAACCTCCTTTTAAAGCTAACATGTGTACCAAAAATATAATCCAAATTAAACATTTATTTACCACATAAATATTTCATGCCACAATAATAATCTTTAAATTGTTCAGGAATATTGTTCAGTAGAAATTTTTCAATACCAAGAAGCCAGAAGTTATTTCATCTATAGCTCAATGAAATACTGTCTTTTATATATTTCCTAGTGGATTAATTTTACTTTAAGGCTTGCTTGTCTGAAATCATAGTTCTACTTAGCACAGCCTGCATGCTTCTAGCTACATCCTGGAACTAACTATTTTTTATTTTGTTCCTTAATATTTGTGTGCTTCAGGAAAACAGGTTTCAGTCACTGAATGCAGGAAGGGACGGCCTTTGCCAGAAAGCAAGCTTTTGCCAGACAAATGGTAAAGGTGTAAAAGACTGTAAACTACAGTTTATGAATTAACGGATTAACTATTACTTTTCTACATGGGAATTTCACAAGTGAAAATCTGATTCATATTGCTATAGCTGTATAGAAATTGGGGGTTTCTTCAGACTGAATGTGTAATACCTAAAGACAAAAAGCATGTATAGCAACTGACTAATTTTTCCCATCTCTGATTCCCTTTTACCATAACCAGTGATAGTGAATAAGTGAACTTGTAGAATGACTGGTTGGTTTCATGTTTGCGTTGCTGTACAAATATCTGATAGTTTCAGAAACAATTTTCTCTGTAAATGAAAGTTTGATTTTGAAACATTACCTCTGTTTCTTGTCTTTGTAAAACAGAAGAGAAAGAATATGATATATTGTACATTGTAATATAATTTATATTTATAAAAACTTTTCAAATAGCATCTTCCCTGGGAAAAACATGACCCAGCTTGCAGGCCTTCTGTACAGTGGCCTCCAAACATGCTTTCCCTACATTACTTTCATATTTATAATTTGCAAGGAGTGGAAGCATACTTATTTCACTATGCTTTTGATACTCATTACTGAGTAAATTCTGTTTTCATTCCATCTCATATTTTTTTAAAAATATTTCTTGCTTTGTTGTATGTTGCCCAGCATCTCATAAATTCTGCATATGTTGCAAATAAGTAAACTGTAATAATACATTTTAAATATTTTTTTGTTTAAATGGGCCATGTTGATATATTTAAAAATATTCAGTTGCATCTGTGGAACCATAGAATTGGAAAGAGGTCATTTCAGCTACTGAATCCAACTGGCTGCTCAGAGCAAAAATCCAAATTAAAGCAACCCCAACAGATGGCTACATAGCCTCCACATAAACACATTCTGGGAAAGGAAATCCACCATCTCTCTAGGTAATTGGTTCTTCTGTCACACCTCTCATGATAAAAGAGATCTCATTGTCTAGAAAATATGCTATTCTCCATTAGTGGCATTTCATAGATTTTCATTCATTGTGTGATAAAAGCATTTCACATCATTAAAAACCCCACAACTCAAAATAAAACAGACATCAAATTAGTTGGCCTGTCTTGTTGGATGTGCATGTTATAAGTTCTCTTATATTACTGTGAGTTGATATCAGTAAAAGTGTTGATGCTCTTTGGCTGGTCTTTTATCAAGACATCTTTGAAACTGCCAGAATATTACTTTTAATCTTTAAATTAAGGATTTAGTGCTATGGAAGATGCTTACTTGGATTTCAGTAGTACAAAAGGTAAGGTTAATTTTCTCTGTTGTTGAGAATATGCCCAGTTAAATAAGAACTATAAAATTCTGGGATTAACAGAAAACTAAAATGAATGTATTTCAGATAGAGGGTTTAGTGTTACTGCAGAGACACTAGTTAGAGGCAGAATCTACAAGTGCTTATATCTTGAAGGATTAATGCATTTGAGATAGAAACACATTTAAGCTTGTAGGCTTTACTATTTAACTATTAACTGCACACTTTTGAGGTATCTATGTATGTGACTAAACACATTCTTTTTTCCTAAGAAGCTAGCTTCACTGTTTCAATTTGGAAGATATGGTTTTATATGTCAGATGTACTTTTAGATTCATTACAACACTAAAGGTACACTTTTTTTTACATGAAGTGTAGTGTATCTTAAAAGACACAATAGTAGTATTTAAATACTTAAAAATAGGTCAACAGTAACCAAATTTTGAGCACATCTTATTGTGATATCAAATTCTAAATCAATGGCCAAAGTATTGGTAATCACAAAATAACCACATCGCTTTATATTTTCTCTTAAAGTGTTTTTGATAAATACAGGTTAGCTGGAGTTCCAGGATATACTCCAGATAATCTTTGCAATCAAGTGGCTTCTGATCTAAAATCTAAAAGTGTTTCATACTTATAGTTATAATTAAGTTTAAAGATTTTTTCCAGTTACATGTAAAGTATAAGGGTTTTTTTATAATATCCTTGTGGTTTGAATAATGTGCAACATTCATATTTATTTAAAAAAAACACCCCAAAGCCTTTAAAATAGTATGTATCTTTTATGTTGTATCTTCCATTCTTACTTTCCCCTGATAAGAGACCGAACTGATGGAAAACCTCTTAAATCTGCAAAGATTAAGCTTAGAAAAGTTATCCTTTACTGTTTAGATAAAAAGTGGGAAGAGGATTCCATTACTTCATAAATTGGTATTGATGGTTTTCATTGGGAGAAGCAGACAAGTGTAAGCAGTAAACAGGAACAAGCAGAGATGGAAGTTCTTTGTTGCCTCTTGTTTCTTCTTTTCCTAATTTCAATTTATGAATTTTGTGTTATGACATTTAGTATTTTAAAAAATCCAATAATGCATATATGATAATTGGATTCAATAGAGAAATGAGACGTACCGGTATATAATCCTTCCGTTGCTCCTTGGTATCCTTCTAGTCTCCAAAAATATACATAGTATGACCTGTTTGCGTCTGGAGAAAGAGCGGGGGAGATCTTCAAATTCAATGAGTTTGCTATGTGTATGTAGCTCTGAATCACTTTCTTGCCTTGAATTTTATTTTATATGATTAAAATCTTTATATTTTATAAGGATAATAGTATTTTAAGGTTTGTAATCTTTTCCATATTATATTGTTCTTCATACTCTGTGCAAAATAGCATTACTTAAATATTGTTTTAGCAAGCAATCATTTAAATTTCTACTCTTCTCGCAGTGGTTTTATGCACAAAGTGATAGGTAGAAAGAATGGCCTACTTCTGTCTGTTTTCATTACTCCGTTCTTTCCATGCACTGTTCTATTTTTTTTCTTTGCATGCCTAGTGGGATATTAAAGGTTCTGTAATTATTTCAATAAGATCAGGGTTATTGATTTTTTTGTTCCATTTACTTGTTTCCTAATAAAACCTGACTCCACGCTGAGGGCCAACAAGTTGAATGCTATTTTTAACCATCAGTTTTGTATCTGATATATTAAACAACATTTTAAATGTCAGAATTGTAGCATGTACACTGTCTCTTTATACTTCTTTTATGCTGAAATTTTAGTTATTGAAATTCACTAATATTATTGTGCTATTATTGTTTGGAATGATCAATATTAAGTTGTTTTGTAGCCAGATTTTGAATTATTTTTATATATTTAATAGTTTTAAACCTTAGGATTTTAAGGAAGGGACCATTATTAAATACAAACTGCAGTGCAGCTGGGATTAGAATAATCGAATTGTCAGAATCCAGAAAAATTATATAAGTTATCATTGATTTCTGAAGAAATTGGAAGTTTGGGGTTGCAGATCAGCAGTTTGGCTGATCGAATCCCACCAGCTCCAAGGTTGACTCAGCCTTCCATCCTTACAAGGTAGGTG
>JANHJO010000801.1:330120-351428 GCA_032468235.1 Pseudoxyrhopus heterurus
CATGGATTCAGTTGATTATACTATTTAATTAAAGTAAAAAGGCAGCTTATTTGTATTACGTATTTTAATTCATGAATATAAAATAGATTGAGGATTCTTAAAAAGGGGAAGGAAGCAAAACGGATATTCTGATTTATTAAACCATTTAGCATTTATTATTTATTTACCTCCTTTCAGAATGCTTACTATCTTCCCAAAGTAGTTTGGAGGCATTATTTGTTTATTTATTTATTAATCCATCCATCACATTTATACGACTGCCCTCTCATGAAAAAGTAACTCTGGGAAGTGTACTCTAAAACTATGAAAGAGTTAACATATTATTCAGAAAAAAATTAAAAACCAGGAAATGGGCATCAGATAAAGCTTCTGATACTCTTTATAGGCAGTTCCATGTAGAACCCATTACTGTAATCAGTTGAGTGGTTACTGGCATAGGTAACACTGAATACAGCCCACCAATGTAGGAATGGGTGCAGCTGGCACTCTACGCAATGCAGAGGCCCTCCTAGCCATGATCCCAATCTTTGACCAGGAGTTTTGACTCCACAAAGACTGGATCTGAGTTGCTAAAATGTGGGCTACCACCTATAAAGTAATGCAGAAAATGCTCTTTGCTGCCATTTAATGATTGTTTGCAGACTAGATGTGGCACGTCTAAATAAATCTAAGCTATCCAGAAGTACCAGAAGGTAAAGTCTAGCTGAATAAAATTATGTGGTGGTTGACAGACTCCTTTCTCCATTTCTCTTAAGGAATTCTTCTCATGAGGTGATTGGTGGAAGCTGTGCTGAGGGGAAATGGTTATTTAGTTATAAGTGTCACATCTTGGTCGCTAGATGCAGGAAAGCAACGAGAGAAGTCCAACAAAACAATTTATTGCCAGCAGTTTCCCCTGAATGCTTCCAGAAAAAGCAAAGTAAAGTAACAGTCGCTGAAACGTCCAGTCAAAAAAATTGGTGCTGAAGGCATCTGCCCTCCAGCGCCGGTTTTGAGCTGTCAACTGCTCCGCCCATCCCGGTAACCATGATCTGGTCTGGAGGCTTCTGTGCATGCGCACAGACACACAGCTGATCAGCGGGGCTGGTTTTGGGCTGTCGTGGTTACAGAGCGGAACAGCCAACATAGTCTTAGCTCCGAGGGACCCCCTCACAACATCGGAGGCCGAGACAGCTGGACAACAGAGAAGATGAGGGCAACGGTTCGGCTGGCATGTTGCTCCGCGTAAGTCACGGCACGGAACTGTCGAGCAGGGCTCGACAGGCAGCTCCCCCTACCAGGGATCCACCTGAAAGACAGAAAGACAGAAAGAGATAGACAATAAAACAATAAAAATATGTGATCAGGTAGCCTCCTTTGGTTTCAGTGGAAACTGTTTATGAAATCATTTGATTAGTCGAGGGGCTGATATATTGGATTGCTGTACCCAGGTTGCCTCAATCATGGGATATCCTTTCCATTTGAGTAAATATTGGAGGCGGTCTCACTTTATTCTGGAATCCAGTATTTCGTCCACTTCATTTCGTCCACAAAATTAAAATAATTAAATTTTAGCAGCCTATTTCTACAGTTATGCATGATTTGAAATTTTGCATGTGCTTTAAAATGAAAGGTGATCTTAATATTCCTTAGCATTTTTTAGAATGTGTATTAATGGAATAATCCTTGTGTCTTATTTTAAGACTTTTAAAATCGATTTATCACCTTAAGGCTAACATAAATAAAAACACACATGTTAGTTATGAAAAGTAGAACATCAAACATCTGTATAATTTGGTAATCCAAGACAATTTGCCTTACAGCATTACTTGACAATTATCATTTCTGTTCAATTTTCAAATCAGTACATGCTTTGGGACTTATGTACTAAGTTGCTAAGTAGCAACATATGGCTCGCTACTGTTCTTGTGATGTTGCTGCAAGGGAAGATGGTAATACTAGACTCAAAATGATTTCCACAGACAGGCATTCTTGGAAATATGCCAGAAATATAACTGTACCATTAAAATTAATATTCTTTTAGCTTGTCCCAAAAGACTGATGTTCCTGGGCTGGTGTATATTTTATATATGTAAACATTGTATTCCTAGCAACAATTAACATAGAATTATGGATTCCAGATAACTTTTACAATTATTTTACTATGTTCATATCTACATTTACCAAATAAAATATGGCAATTTTATTAATAGTTAAACTTTTAGCATAGGAGAAGTCAACGTTTACATAGGAGAGATTCCTTTATTATCTCCTTGTGGCAATTTTCTATTGTTATCTATAAGAACTTCCTGGCAATATTATCCATATATTAATATAACAAAGAAACTCGTGGGACTAAGCACTTTCTTCTAATGTGGAACACTCTTCAGAGTTAACTTGTAAATTCAAGCCAGGGGGAAACATTATTTTAACATAGTCTTCCATTCTGATGTCCTCTAGATGTGTTAATCTTCTCCCAGGACTAGGACACTTGGCCATCCATTTTGGTGGAATGAATTCAGTATATCTGGAAAACATCTGATTAGGGAATAATGAGTATGTTGGAGATAGTTCCCATTGCTGATTGATTACTTTTAAAAATCTTTAGACATCTGATAACCTGAAATATAAAAATTGCTCCATCTGAGCTTTGGAATTAATGTTCATAGATGATAGCAGTATAAATGTTAATATTAATCACATATGAGTTAATTTCTCATTCTTTTCACTGTTTTAATACAATAATGCAGCATTCAATGCCATCTGTGTATTTTGTTTTACAGTTGCATTGTTTATTGGCTTTGTGTATTAGTGATATTTTTTTTGTTTTATAGCAACTTTCTCTTAATCAGTATAATAGGCATGTATTATGTTGTAGCCTAACTTTTTTCCCCTTTTATGTTGATATCTGTTCCTTACAGATATCTTTACCACTAATGTTCTATACCAGGGTGTCAAACTCAATTTCATTGAGGGCCGCATCAGGGTTGTGTTTGACCTTGAGGGCTGGGGTGGGCATGGCCAGGGTGGTCATGGCCAGCTCAACGTCACTCATATCGGGGGTGTCTGTGGTGGCCCAAGTCTCTGCCAGAGAAAACAGGCTCCTAGGCTCTGTTTTTGGCTATGACGTCTCCTGCAACCCTCTGCCAGCGAAAATGGAGTTTGGGGGGGCATGCGCAGCTCTCGCGAGCTCTGTTTTCACTGGCAGAGGCACTGGTCTTTTGCTGTTTCCAGGGTGATCCCATGGGTCAGATCTAAACATCCTGCGGGCTGGATCTGGCCTCCAGTCCTTGAGTTTTGACACCCCTGTTCTATACAATCCTTATCAGCTGAATTATTTGGCTTTTTAGTTAATAAAATAATCAATGAAATCATATTCAGTCAAATAAAAGTAACAATCAACTATTATTTTCTTGTGAGTAAACAAAATGATAAGTGTTCTGTCAGAGTGCAATAGTTATTTGTTCCCACCTTCTTATGCTTATTTTTCTAGAATGCCAATGAAATATATACCAAATATCTAGTACAAATATGTCTATTTAAATATATATAACATGCTCTTCTGTATACTTTTACCAAAAGAATAACACACCTTTATGTCTTTATGTAGATTTCATAAAATATAGTTTCTTTTCTGGAAATCTCCTAGAGCAATTGTACATAACGAAAAAAACATACCGTAGGAAATACAGGTAGTCCTTGACTTACGACCACAGTTGAGCCCAAAATTTCTGTTGTTAAATGAGACATTTGTTAAATGAGTTTTGCCCCATTTTACAACCTTTCTTGCCACAGTTGTTAAGTAAATCACTGCAGTTGATAAGTTAGTAACATGGTTGTTAAGTGAATCTGGCTTCCCCTTTGACTTTGCTTGTCAGAAGGTCGTAAAAGGTGTTCACATGACCTTGGAACACAGCAACGGTCATAAATATGAGTCAGTTGCCAAGCGTCTGAATTTTGATCACCTGATCATGCAGATCCTCCAAAGGTTGTAAGTGTGAAAAACGGTCATGTCACTTTTTTTCCAGTGCCATGGTAACTTTGAATGATCACTAAATGAACTGTTGTAAGTCGAGTACTAACTGTACATTACATGATTGAACATTATTAGGCTACTGCCTAGGTTTGTTTGTGGGCATGAAAATATTTCGGAACTTATTAAACAATAGTAGTGAACTGTTTCTTATGGTTAAGTTTCCCCCTATAAAGGCAGCTTGACCTATGGACCCTTGATCCAGTAAAACAATAACAATAGCATTCCACAGATTAATCTATTTAGTCTCCCAACATCTGGCATCTCAACAAGCACAAATTACTTAATCCAACTGTCTTCAGTATAGCATTCAAATGATTACTCTGTACAATCCCAGAGGTATTCATTACAGATAAAATTGCTCTTTCTACCTTGCATACAAGCTGGATTTTCAATGGGAAATGAAAGGCTGCCTGGAAAATAGGACAACTAATTAAGTTAAACTACTCTAGCATTTGGCTTGACATCTTCATTACTCAAAATTAAAAAGATGCTTCACTTCAGCACACAGATTACTATTGTTTATGTTGTTGTCTTAAATCGGCGTCTCACACAGCAGCCTGTTTTCCAGAATTATAACTTTTAATAATTCACATATTTCTTGCAGTTTATAAAAATATCTGAAGAGTCAGGAGAGCTACTTATAATAGTCCTTACATACCATAAGTACAAGCGGTCTAATGGCTCAAGGCAAAATTGTTTAAATGGCTTTCTGGACTTGCACACAGAAGGTTCAGTTTGTAACTTTATATTTATTAAATTACACCATTTTTATAAAGCTCAGTACAATGTAATAGAATAAATTGCATTGTAATTGTTCCAAAGCTAAACCATGCCTTCTGTGAGAGATTTGGACTGCATAGTTTCCCAAAGTCTTAAAAATCTAGGGTTTTGTTTTTGCTTTTAGTTTATTTTAAATACTGATCCTTTAAACAATCCTTTCAGCAGAATTGCAGATTTTTTGTGTATCCCAGGTAACATCATATTCTTTTCTATATTTATATCTACTGTATATTTATATGCAGCTGAAATCTCTGGAGGGAAGTAGTTGATGTGAAGTCAATCTCTGATTGAAAGTGCCTTCATTTAATATTAGTTTTGCACCTTTTAATGTTTTTTATATTGTAATGCGTTAAGAATTATTTATAGGAATTGTGTCATTTAGAATGAAATTACTCAAAAGACTTTTGATTTTATCTTGCAGTCAGCTGTTTTTAGAAGACATTATAGCCAACTTTTGTGTCTCTAAGCGATCAGTCCAAATATATAGCATGCTGCTTTGGGATTCGGCATCAACAATAATGTAGTCTGCTCTCATAAAATCTTGTTTCACATGGTATTTATAGGCAGTGCCCAGAGCCCATTGTGGCTGTGTTGGAAGAGGAGCTGTGTACTGTTCATCCCTATGGAAAGTAAACCTTTCCTTTCCTTGTCACAATATTGTGTTTTCTGCACACTGTTGAAGTGAGTATGTAATGTACACTAGGAGTGCAAGCATGCTTATGATATCAAGACAAATACCGATAACACAGAATTAAACAAAAGGAATATTTGCTGATGCAGTTCTGTATTGCATCTGTAAGGATTTCTCAATGAATTTGTCCTTTCAAAGCTAATATTTAAAACAAATTCACTGTAAATTTACATATTGACAGCATGAGTCTAAATGATTATTTACTTATACAATTTATATAGTCACCCATCCCACAGTGACTTTGAATGACATACAAAAAATTATAACCAAAGGAAGTGTAAACAAGAAAAATAAAGCAAACAATAACAGTTTGTGTCTCAAGAATATCTCTGTTCAAAGAATCCATAAATTCAGAATAAGAAAATCCAAAAGGAGAAAGTAGGTCAACTAGAGTACAAGAATAAAACACTTTAAGTAACCATTATGCAATACTGATGTGTTTAAACAGCTGGATGTTTATGTCTCAGTCTCTAGAATCTCCATTCTCTATCAACTTCTTATAATCCCTGATTAACCAGTCAGATGGATTATTCATTAGAAGGGTTAGTTTTACAATACATTTGCAACTCCCTAAATGCCTCTCAGTTAATCCTGCTTTGTTATTTCTCTGCACTTGGCTGTGGTGATTCCTGGTGCAGATAAAACAGGGTTTAAATCAGTATATTCCTGAAATCTGCAGTGATAAACCAGAGCACAGTAGGAGTGAGTAGGACTTCTCAAGGAGGATAACCACTTTGGAGACTGGCTTTGTTTGCCATTTAACTACTTTGATACAATGGATGGATGAAAATGAGGAGTTTCATTGGAACACTGACACCAATAGGATAGGCATTAATTATAAAACCTATGAAAAATGGTTGTAAGAATTGGGTATGTTTAGTTTAATGAAAAAGGGACTACGAGTGATATGATAGCAGTATTCCAATATTTAAGGGACTGCCACAAAGAAGGTTGGAGGGGTCTACCTATTTTTCAAAGCACCTGAAGGTGTGACAAAAAGCAATGGATGGAAACTAAGGAGAAGAAACTAAGGAGAAACTAAGGAGAGAACCAACCTAGCACTAAGGAAAAATTTCCTGACAGTGTGAAGAATTAATCAGTGGAACGATTAATTTACATATTGTAACTTCTGGAACCCAGAAGTTGTGGGTGCTCCAACACTGGAGGTTTTTAAGAAGAAATTGGACAACCATTTGTCTGAAATGGTATAGGGTCTCCTGCTTGAGCAGGGGGTTGGACTAAAAGAACTCCAATTCTGTTATTCTGTTAATATATTAATCATGCCATCAGGTATGTATGTTATTTACTGATAGCTCTTCTTCTGCAAAGTCAATTTTCTTTGTGCTGCTTATCCATTATATAACATTATAGAAATATTAATTACAAGTTGCTCTCTTATCCATGATACAGTGAGGGCATAACTTAATAGTTTGCTCAAAGAACCAAAAAAGATCACTCACAATAACTACTTGAAAGTATGACTCATTGAAAGCATGACTCAATGCAGTTTCTTCTCAGCTATAATCTGTATGTGACAAGAACAAAATAGAATAGGAAACAAGAGTATCTAAGCAAATAACAATATTTCTGAATTTTTTGAACATTAGAAGGTACACTATGGCATGCTCCAGTAAACATACAGAAAAAGGCAGAAAAAAATTGACCATTAAAGTGCTGATATAACTTCTACTTAGCTGCTGCCACACCTACACTGCTAACACTAATGCCACACCTACACTGCTAACACTAACGCCACACCTACACTGCTAATGTTTGTTAAAGAACAAATAGTTAACAAAAATGAACATAATTTACTCTAAAAATTGGGGAAAGAAAATTCAAGCTAATTTTCTAGAAATGTTCATTTGTCTTGTTGACATCCAGCATAGTGCAGTTGGTTCACTATTATTTAGAAAATTATCACTCTAGTTCTGTCAGTCATTCACCATCTGCTTAATTAATATTGTCAGCCAGCAGGAAATTGAAAATAGAGAAATCAACATTTAGGTGGATGTCTTTATATTAGCTTGTATAAAATATTTGTACTTGGTGAGTAATATGCAAAGACATAATATGAGTCATTTGAGCAATGTATGCACTTCTGTGCACACACACACACAATCTATTTTGCCCTCATTATATCTTACTGTTTTCTCTTAGCTTGCATTTAAAAAGGAATGTAAACCTGGCTCTGGGAATCGGGGGGGAATGAGTGTGAATCATTTAAGTAGGACTTTAAAAAACTATTATTCGGTCCTGAAAAAGAGGCCAGTGTAAGGAAGAAAATAAAATAACCCTACCTTGATTTTATTTGATATTAGATGGAAAAGAAAGAAACTTAGATAGGCTTTCATTTTTCCTAACAACAATAAAGAGCAATCTTTGGAATTGCTACTGTGTCTGTTTCTTGACTTTGCCTATTTTGAACGACTGACATCGATCCTGAATGTCTCTGTAGTCTCCCATCAGAGAGATGGTTGATTGATTGATTGATTGATTATGTCTTTTTACTCCTAGCAACACATAGATAGATTTTTTCCATGATGATCTATCCCTAACATATTTTTTCAGGTCTCCTGATGGTGCCTACTGTATGGCTACTGTAACTTAGTCCATCTACTTTGCTGCTGGTCTTTCTCTTCTTCTCTTTCTTTCCAGTTTTGCTAGCAACAGAGCCTTTTCCAGAGAGCTAGGATTTTGCATAATGTATCCATAATAGAGCAATTTGAGCTTGATCATTGTGCCATGAATGAAAACTCTGGGCTGATTTGTTTGATGATACATCAGTAACAGATGGATATACAAATAACAAACTGCACAATGCCATGATGCAGCTAGCACAATAATTTGGATAAGCCTTACTCAGCTGAAAGTAGTTCCACAAGTTACTACATAGCCGGTATTGCTCTGTTGTCCAGAAAAATTTACTGGTGAAATTTGGGGATGACTTTCATGATGCAGTGTAAATCATTTATAATTCTATTCCAGTGGTATTTCCTATAGATTGGCCCAAGGCCACCTTTGTCATTAGTCTGCTGAAAAAGCAGACAAATAGCTCATGCTGTTCATTGAGGGCAAAAAAGGATTATTGGAAATTACCAGAATTGTTTGCAAAATTTTGGAGATGCTTTTTGACAGGCTAGCCAGGGAAACACCAGCAAATGAGGTGAAGTAAGAACATTGTTGAGTTTGTGAGTATATATAGTAGTTGATTTCCAATTGTATTCCAGAGATGAGTATTGGAATGATTGTGCCCTGATTAACCCATTTTGGGAAGAACTTTTAATGGTTTTTTGTAAAAAATTTAAATAAAGACTCATTGCATTTCTCTATCATCATGTATGCTTTTCAAGCAATCTTAGGCTACCATAGCCTCCTGGTCTATAGTTCCTCATTTTCAGGAGAGACATGCCACTTAGCTCCTCTTAAGAGAATAGTTAGATTTGGCCAAGGCCAAAGATTCTGACTAAGTTGACATTACCAATAATTGTGGATGGACATAAATATTCACTATTAAGATTGTTCTTATTAACATAAAAAAGCAGAATCAGAAATGCTGCATTTTCATATAGCACATTTTGTATCTAAGGCTAATTTTCACTGGATATAGCAAATTGAATTTATTATTCTTTTATGCACTATAGAACAACACTTAAGAACAAGATTTTCTCCACTTGTATTGTTTCTGTTCTTGAGTGGCAATGCGTGTTAGGAGGCCTTTTTGATCTAATATTAATTTTATAAATTGCATTCCACTTCTCTAACTCCTATTCAGCCCCATGAAGGTTCTTAGAAAATTGTAATGAAGCCTTAAATTTAGCCACTGAGGTGGAGAGAATTCTACTTAATGGAAGCAGTGAAAATATTAAAGGTTTTAAACCTTGAAGAAAACTATTTTCTCATTCATTGTAGTACAAATGCCTTAATACAGTAGATAGGTGCTTTAAAGTGTGTAAAGAATTATTTCCTAACATTATGCCAATCATAAACTTCATTTTACTTGTAAACTTTATATTGCTTACAGTATTTGAAAAAGTGTTTTGTCAGTTTGAAATAGTAATGGATTTCTTTGCTTTTCATCGTTTAATTAAAAAAATTATTTCGTCTTTCCACAGTCTTTTCCGGGTCCAAGCCTTGAAAGTGAAGATTTTAACATACCTCCCATCACTCCACCTTCATTACCTGACAATTCACTAGTGCATTTGAATGACACAGAATCTGGTTACCCGTCACTGTGTCACCCTATCAACCATAATGGCCTGCTTCCATTCCATCCCCAAAATATGGATCTACCTGAAATCACAGTCTCTAATATGCTTGGCCAAGATGGAACGATGCTTTCAAATTCTTTATCCGTGGTAAGCTTATTAACTGCATATGTATTTGTGTGTGTGCATATATTATGTATGTATGTATGTATCTAAAAGAGATTTTTGAAACATGTTTTTCAAAACAAATGTACTATTTGTACTTTGATAAGAAGCTTACTTTAAATTATACCTGATATAAGAGATTTGGGGATTGAAAAAAATTATTTCCCAAATCATTAAGGATACTTCTAATTTTGAAGTTAGAAAAAGATCTTTTAACATAAGATAGTTTTGCTTGTTACTAGTCATTTCTTAGTTTTTCAGATACAATATATATATTGTATATATACATATGGTGGCAGAAGTAGAAAGGCATTCCCATTGTGGATACTTCAGCAGATAAAACACTGCTGTACTGTATATAATTCCTGGAAGCCAGAAATAAATAAAATGGATGGACACCTTGCAATCTGGCATGTAGCCTTTGATCTCAAGATTTCAGATTGTCCTTCAAAACCTTATTTATAGTCCTCAGTAAATGCTTCTGAATTGTATTATTTTACAGGAGGATAACATTGTATAGAGATTAACTATATTTAATATCATGTCATTTTACCGTAAATACCCTTAAATGTAACTAAATTAAATTTATAAACTATTGTGGTCCCATCCACTTTCTGGAGAACGGCCTCTGGCATGCGATTCAAAGTCCAGAATGTATATGCCAATGTTTTCCAGAATGTCTCATATTTGACATGCTTGGAAAGAGAAAAATAATCTATAATGCAGAAATCAGAGAAGAACTGGATTTATAATAAAACCATGCATGATTAGGTAAAGAGTTCTGATTGCATAGCTAGTGTCAACTAAAACGAATGAACTTTGTTGTTGTTGTTATTGAATGCAGCATGTATTCTTGTCTCAAGCTTTTTAAACATTAAATAGGATATTTATTCTTTGGGAAAAGATTTGCAGATGGTATTCTTTATTATTTCTTTTTCAGCATGTGTGGTTAATTTCCATGGCTACTGAATTGTTAGAAAATTATTGAGGATCAAATAGCCCTTTGAATCTTGAAAACTAGAATATTTCACTGAAAACTAAAGCTTAATAAGGAAAATGGCCCAACCTTGTTAGCCTCTCACAAGGCATTGAAGACTTTGCTGTTCCTGCAGGCATTTTCATTGGGGTGGGGGGATGAGTTCTGCCACTGTAGGTTTATGAATAGTTAATACTTGATCCTTGGGTGTGGAAGGGTTATATTTGGAGGGAGCTGTTTATTTTTAATCTTCTAAGCCACCCAGAATCAGTTGTGTGAGGTGGGTTACTATATACTTTTTTCTCCTGGACTGAATTAATATATGTTCCTACATAGAGTCTAAATGCTGCTTCAAGTTTCACCTTTTTGGATGAAATGAATACAGACTTGATATAAAGAAAAGTATCCAAGTCCTATGAAGATCTTAAAAGGATAAGAATAATATTTAACACATATGTACTGGATTCCAATAATGGTATATCGTAAGACTGCTTCTGTACTGAGGGCTAGAGTTTGGAAGCCAGATATTTCCCTAAAGAACTGAAGTTTCATATCTATTTCTTTCAAAGAAGGAATAGTAGAATTTTGAGAGCTTGTGGATATTCAGACTGAGAAAATCATTAAGAAAAAGTAAATACAGGTAGTCCTCGACTTAAAATGGTTCATTTAGTGACCATTCAAAGTTACAATGACACTGAAAAATGTGACTTATGACCATTTTTCAAAGTTGCCACTTTTGCAGCATCCCCATGATTATGTGATCAAAATTCAGATGTTTGGCAACTGGTTCATATTTATGATTGTTGCTGTGTCCCAAGGTCATGTGATCATCTTTTGCAACCTTCGGGCAAGCAAAGTCAACGGAGAAGCCAGATTCACGTAACAATTGGGTTACTAATTTATCTACTGTGATGATTCACTTAACAACTGTGGCAAGAAAAGTCATAAAATAGGGCAAAACTCACTTAACAAATGTCTTATTTAACAACAGAAATTTTGGGCTTAATTGTGGTTGTAAGTTGAGGACTTATAGTTGGGTAACTATTCAAGATACTTTGGGGATTTTAATGAAGAAACTGGAAGAAAAATATTGATAACCTAAAAGAAGAAAGAAAACACACTGCATGGTTTATTTAGGTTCAAGTCATTTGCTTCTTTTAAGTGATTTTTTTAATAGTAGAGCCTAGCTTCTTAAAGAATTAAAACTTTTAGTATTATATTTAATTTTTAATTTATGAGGAAAGATGAATAGATCTTACAATATTATTTTACATTGATTTTACAGTTCATATTTTTAAAAGCATGTTTTTCTATAATTTTGAAAGAAAATAATCTATGAAAATCCTTTTGGCTGATATCTGAAAATATCAGCTGCCATTTAATTTAAAACGTACTATTCATGCAAGACTATGATATTTCACAATATTAGAAGTTTGAATCATGCCTTTTTCTCAGGAAAACTACCAGCCACATGTAATAAAACATTTGGCTTACATATGCCCTACGAATTTATAGCTATAGTTGGAAGGCTTCCGTGGAATCATACTGCTAGGTATGTTAATAGATAATAGAAGTGAAAGATAATGGAAACAAAAGGTAAGGTTATTAGAAAAAAAAGTGTGTAACAGGAAAGAAGGAGGTACACTTGATTTTGTAATAATACTCGTGAAAAGGTTTTGGAATTATGATTGTTCAGAAACTGAATATTAATCATAAGTGTGACAAGATATCAAAGAAGGTAAATGCAATTTTAAGCTTCATCTATAAATGTAGGTTGTGAATTCCATTCTATTCTGTATTGGCTAGACCTAGATCAAAATCTTTGTCCAAGTCTAGGTAACACATTTTAAGAATAATTACCAAACAATTGGGAGAAATGGAAAGAGGGCAACAAGGATGATAGAGAGAATAAGTCTTAGGAGAAGGCACTGCAGAAATTTTGGAAAAGATAGATGACAGATATGATAGCATTATTTAAGACCTGCTACATGGACATGGAATAATGGTTTAAAGGAAAAGGAAGGGGAAATTTTTATTTGAATTTCTTCACTGAGCAGGGTATTAGATTGTGTCCTCAGTTCTGTTGCTAACTAAGATAGTTGTTGAGTTTTGCCGCATTTTACAACCTTTTCTGCCACAGTTGTTAAGTGAATCATTGCAATTATTAAATTAGTAACACAGTTGTTAAGTGAATCTGGCTTCCCCATTGACTTTGCTTATCAAAAAATTGCAAAAGCTGACACAGGACCCCAAGAAACTGCAACTGTCATAAATATGAGTTAGTTGCCAAGCATCTGAATTTTGATCATGAGACCACAGGGATGCTGAAACTGTCATAAGTGTAAAAAATGGTCATAAGTCAATTTTTTAAGGGCTGTTGTAACTTTGAACGATAACAAGATGAACTGTTGTAAGTTGAGGACTATCTGAATGTAGTTGCTATTCTTGATCTGTCTTAAAACAGAGAAATATTTTTTTTCATTTTTTTGCATCTTTTCTTCTTATCCTGGGTATGTGGCGCAGAAGCAATAACCAGAGTAACAAAGAAGACATTGTGTGGTGTTGCATATTGAAAGTAACCCAAGTTGCACCATACAAAGATACCTTTCTCTTTGTGCTGATTATGATGAGACTTGATTGCAATATTTGCAAGACCATAGAGATGTGATGAAAACTGAAAGGTATAACCACCTTGTTTTAAGAATGTGCTGTCACTTCAGGGAGGAAAAGAAAAGCTGAACACAAGACAGCACTGTAATCTGGATAGAAACAAATGTAAATGCAATTTGAGGGTAACTCAAGCAATGTAAACTTTCTAAATGATAAAAAGCAATTATACCATTCTCTTTTCTTTTCATCACATACTACCTGTTCTGGGCCTCAGAGTTTAAGAAAGATCCTCAGAAACTGTATCAGGTTAAGAAAATGGTAACAAAGATGAGCAGAGAAGTTGGTATTAAGTATTATTAAGACTGAAAAAGATTAATATATTTTTCATGAGACATGAAGACTAGAGGATAGGGATCAAATATCATATTTCAAGAAGGCAGAAGAAGGTCAAGGCATGTCTTTTTTTGTTTCAAACTACATGACAGCTTTCCAGATTACAGAAATAATGAATTTAAGTTGCAGGAATAAAGATTTTGATTACATTTTAGAAAATACTTCAAATCAGTGAGAGCATTTTAACGTTGGAGCCAGTCCTCAGAACGATGGATTTCTTTCAGTGAATGTGCTCAAGTGAACTCCGAACAGTAGGTCTGTGCCAAAAACTGAAACAAGTGGTTTGCAATATATATCAGTGTGATTGGAGCATCTTTCTTGATGCAGATAACTCTTTTGCAAGTTTTGCATGTCTGCTTCACATATTCCTAGTTGTCTGTGAAGGCATACACAAATAATAAACAGTTTCACTGGAACCTTTAGCAAAGCAAAGGTGCCATGAAAGGACATGATTGTGGAAACAGCTCAGAAACAATTTTGAAGCAGCAATTTTAAAAGATATGACTACTTTGTATTTACTTTCTTACTTACTATTTATTTATGAAAAAAACAATAAATATTGGACATTACAAAGCTCTTCTTTCAAATGCTTTCCCCATCTTTATGAGGCAGCTATCTGTTGGAGTAATTCCTGCATTCAACATGGGTTTGGAATCAATGGGTGAAATAGCCCTCTTTTATTCTATAATTCTAGGAAGATCATCATCTGCTGAGGGGGACTCTATATCTCAGTAAACGTCAACAATTTTATTAGCTGGACCAATTGTTGTATACTCATTGCAAAACAATTCATTATGCAATTGTTCTGCCAGGCCATAGTCTTTTTAGTAGTGTAAGACCTCTCTGTCAGTGACTATCTGTTGGAATGTCAGTCTTAGTCTAGATTCTAGTCTTAGAATCAAGTAGGGGAGCAACTTATATGGTTTAATTCCATGAAAGAAAATATTACATGGTCCTTAGTGTTCTCGTAAGCTTAGTTGTTTTCTTGCAGATTGAAACATTACCCAAACAAGGTGTTACTCTGGCCCTGATGATGTTATCTAGTTTGGGTAAAGAAATGTCTGCAACAAAACCAACAAGCTCAAAAAGCACCAAGGTCCTGTCATTTCAAACATATCCTCCTTTATTGGAGAAAATATTGCTTCCTGAAAGTATATTTGACTTTTCTCTCCATACTAGTACAGTTATTCCAGAATTTTTGTCTTTTCTCTTCTTATTTTCATGATTTTTTTGGTAATTAAAAATTAGGAAACTGTCACAATGAACGGATAATTCATTGAGGCAATTTCTTTGCTCATATTTAAGCATTAGCCAATTAATTATAGGCAATGAGATGTTTTGTGAAAGAGAACAAGCAAATGAGAAATGTACAATGTTGTCTCTGCTGATTGTTAATAGGATGGCAGCCCCATCTCTATCCAGAATACCAACCATTCCTCAAAATCATCCTTTTTCAGTTCTGATATTCCGTTATTCTGTTATTCAGTTCTGTTATTTATAAAACTAAATTTATTCTGTGTAAAGCTAACATTTTATTTTTACTTAATTGATAAGGCTATCCATCTCAAATTGATGACTCTGGCTGGATAATAACAATTAAAAGTAGCATAAATAACATAAAACATTAACAACAACAAAAAGCATAATACTTCGCCAAACTGAAAAACAAAATCACCAACAGGAAATCAACATAAACAGTGCATGTATTCTGCCAGGTCCCATAACAAAACTTTGTCTTTAAAAGCCTTCTGAAAAGCCAACATGGTTGGGCCAATCTGATCCCTGGGGAAATTCTATGATAACACATTGTTTTATTCTATGTAAAACTGACATTTTATTCTGTCTTCCCAGTGTCAGTCTTGAATCTATTATCTATTACTCCTTTCCATTCTATGCTCCAATTGAGAGCTTTTGGAAGCTAATCAGCCCAAGACAATTCAATATAGCACCTGCTATATTGAATTATATTGACTGACTGTAGATTTTGGATATTTTTTGAAAAAATGTGTTTAGTGTCTGTGGATAATATCTACTCTATTTTAACAGTACGTTCTCTGAGTGATGGAATAGAACATATAGCAGTAAACATTATGATGTATTTTAGAAAATAGAAAGAAACGTTAGGATGTATTTTATTTTCTTTAAATACTTAAACACTTTGAATGTGATATCTAAAATAGAAAAAGAGACAGCAAAAATTATGGATTTATTACCCAAATGTTACTTTTAATAATAACAAGAAAGGGAAGGAATAGAGATGGGAGGATTATTATCAAATGAAGCATATATTAAAAGCGCACCTTAAAGTCTAAATGGTAGTAAACAAATATTTTGAAAAGAATCATACCTGAAAGTAATAGAATTAGCTTATATTTTTCACCAAGGCAGCTATATTGGTAGTCCTCTCTTCTGGTAGACCACAATTAGGATTGGCAACTTCATCAATAAGTGAGGCAGTCACTAAGCAAAATATCACATTAGAAGGCTGTTTATCAGCATTAGTGAGCAGTATTTTTTTTCCAATGGAATAACCAATACTGTCATCAATGAAGCCAAACTTTTTGTCCTTCTTTTCTTCCACCTGGGGATGGTTAAAGGGACAGAGTGGGTGATTTGCCAAGATGAATTATTTGCTCTTTGCCCCTTAAAACAATCATAGGAATAATTAGATTGGTTAAAGGACAAATAGATATCTTAATTTTTCTGCAAGGTTCATGACACCTATTATAGCCCATGGAAACATTTCAAGGCAAAACAAGGTTTGGAAATGTTGCTGTTATCCATTAATACTGCAAATAGAGTGCTGGAGTTGCATGCAGATTGTGTATTTCTTTTCTGTTCATAGAAAAGATGCCACTAATTTATGTTTTTGAGCTAATGCTCATTGGTCTTCATTTATGTTTCTTGATTTCTACATTTCACCATGACATACATTTAAATCAGAAACTAAGGATCTTTTGTTTCTGATTAAATATAGTATATAAAGTATTGATCATATAAAGTAGCAAAGTCTTTTGTACTCAATGTGGATATAATAGAATAGAATTGCAACATAGTATCTGAAAAGTGTCATATAATTAGTTTTCTAAAATTGGTTTAGAATAGAAAAGAATACTGTGTGTTGTATTTCTCAGTCACATTTTCATATCTATTATCATTTTGTCAGCAGATAATTTTTAACACAGCAAAAGATGAGTAAATATAATTCACATTTGATAAACAATATTTACTTGAATAAATTATGTAAAATAACATACAGAATCAGTTCATATTTTTAAGTGTTTTCTTATGCCCCTTTTAATAGAAACATGTATCAGTTGGATGGGCCAATTAAATTAATCATTAAATCATGCTGCACATCCATTGTGAAATAAAGGAGAATTAATTAGAGACTTTGAAATTTCTGTTTACCAGTGATGTACATATATTATCAATCTACAATCTGTGTAAAAGGAGGTGCATGCATATGTGATTACTCTCAATATGATATGAAATCTCAGCATATCAGTTTTAATACATCACATTTGTTTTGAATATTGTGCAAGGTATTCTATATGTCTACTTCCAGATGACAGTGTCATTTTAAAAGGAACATGTGCATTAGCAAAAGCGTAAGAATAATAAAAAATGTGTGAATGCAACAGCAAAAATGTAAACTTAATTAGTGACTTAAGACAGAAGCCACTGAAATTACCAAAAATATAGGATGTTCCCATTACACAGTATATACCTCTGGTCTTAATTATACATCCCACACTCTGCATCTGGAACTGTTTCCGGTCTCACAAGAAGCAATTCAAAACAGATTTTGACTAAACAGTAGAGGAAGGTTTGCATGGCATATATTGCTTGACAGAGAAAAAGGGCATTTTCGGAGTTTATGCCTTTTCTTGTCATAGATAGAGATAAAGCCTCAATAGGACTTCAGGGGTATGCAGATCCATACCAAGGAAGGACTACTTCCAAGTTCCCTTCTAATCCTATGATCCAATGAAGCATAGATACAAAATTATCAACATATTTAACATTGTCCCAAAAGTTACTTTGGAATGAATAAAATAAATAAATGCCTGATGTTAATTATATTCCTGCAAACGAAAGGAAAAGAGAAGCACCCCGTTTATAAAATTGTTGCAGTAGATATAATTAGAACCCAACGTTTTGTGTAGCAAGTGACAGAAGGATACACAATAATTATAGTTTGTTGACAAGTGGAAAAGAATTCCTTTTTTATCTTAGAGCTTTAGAAACCAAGTGTAAATAAATATGTTATTTGACAGATTGTAATTGCCATCAGCAGGGCATCTTCCCCTTGAATCTGATGGTATTATTAAAAGGGGGATTACAATTAAGCATTTTATAAAGTGACGTGGAAGTCCATTAAATTTCTCTAACAAACAGTAATTTGCATTTGATGTTTCTACAGCACTATTTTATTTGCAGAAATGTTGGCTGTGACCTCCCCCTGTTTGGGTCTCCTGCTGCTCTTTTTGTGCTTTGATAAATGATATTAAGCACTCATTCTCTTTTTTCTGATTCACAGTACACTTGAAAATATAGTTTTCCAGTGATGGATCTCTTTGACTCTTACATGAAACATACAAGACAAGACAAAACAAAATGAAATGTTGAATTCCCTTGATAGATCCAGAACATTATTTCTTAATGTTGCAAATAACAGATTCCATTCAATTTTATATTAAATCTGTTTCATTTAAGATCAATACATTTGTTCCTCTTCTTAGGAAAAATACTTTCAGCTTCAACTTAAGAAAAAAAATAATATTAGGAAAGGATCTAATATTAGGAAAGGATATTGAGCAAGAGTTTGGGGATTTTAAAAGCTTAATTCTCATATTTTTCTTCAAGACTCTCTCTCTTTCATTTTTCTTTTGGTTTTAGACTCACATGCATCTAATTAATTAATAGTTTTCACAAGAAAATAGACATATTAGACGGAGGTCAAATAGCTTCCCATTTCAGTAGCTAGAAAGCTCATTTTTCTATTGGTGTATACTGTAAATATTAGACATAGTTAAATGATACACAGATACATCATTTAATCAGCAAAAACATGCATATTTCTTGACACATGTGACAGATGTGTTTAGCATAACAAAATCTATAAGATAAAAACAAGAAACAGCATCAGTGAATTTAGGAAAACTCTGGTTTTGGTATGGGTTGAAGGAAAGAATAGAAAGTGAACTACATCAGCAAACTGAATAACTTGCTTGAAGAGGTGAAAAGATAAATTTCTGGTTTCTGAACTGCTTGTTTCTTTGTCTTTGGTTTGGGCTTCTGCCTCTGTATGTTTGTTATCCTGTGTGTTAGATTACAGAGTCACCTGACTGAGCCTGGTGTAATGGTTGCTGTGTGTTTGTGTGCTGGTTTGTTCTTCTTGAATGCTAAGTTTCTGCCTGAGTACAATATGGACAATACTTTCAGATCATTCTAGAAGAGGAAAAGGTTTTGTTTTTATTTTCATGAAAGGTAAAAAGTCATGCTGAAAACATACTACAAGACATTTCCATAGAGAACAAAATTAAAGGAATATAGGCTCTTGAGCTGAAGAATATTAACCATATTGCTGATTACATTATGATACATAAACCAAATTTGGTGAATCATTCTGATGCTTTAGAGATATGGGGCTAAAACCAGTCTTTGTTCTGTGATATTTCCATGGTCAACATGCAGATCCAAGAACATTCTATACTTCAAAGCACCATTAAAAATACTAAATATGAATAGGAAGAATTTAATATCTAACTGTGGGAAGAAGTAGATGTTGGGACTTGGAGCTCCCTTCTAAGAGAGATGGAGAAAGCAGTCTGCAAGCAGTTGTTTTTTGACATCACTGGATTTTGGGACAGTATGTATGCTGATGAACTGTGACTTATTTATTTCCTATTTTAAGACAAAGCAGGATTCTGGAAATTAGCACTTTTCTAAGTGTATTTTACATAAGAGACTTCGTTTTGTGATTCTTATATGAAAGATTCCTAAGGGATAATATGAGGCAGAGTATGGAAATAATGCACTTAAAAGGAATCTCACATATTTGATCATCAGATATTCTTTAGAAAATTGTAATATATCTCCCAGAATGCACATTTGCAGTGCAAATGACTAGGTGAAACTGATTAGATCACCTGTAGTTAATTTTTTTTAAATTAATATATCTGTTTCAATTTTAACTAGAACTGCATCTTTAAAGTTCTCTTGGTAATTTCTAATATGGCATTTATCATGCAAATTTCTTTATATAGTGCAAATATCTTTACTTGGATTCAGAATTTCATATAGAGTTGAGATAACATATCTGTTTGTAACCTTGCCATGATTTACAGTGCTAAGGAGGAATGATGAATTTATATGATAATGCCTTTTCATTAGTAATGTTAGGAACAATCTGGAAACATTTCTTAATATCTTTCATAGGGAGTTTTGCTAGGTTTTCCTTTCCTTCTCTTATATATTTTCATGAGCAATGAGAAAAAGAATTGATATTCTGGATCTTGATCTTTACAAATGGCACAATATGGAGATGAATGGCTAAGAACAGAACCTTGTATTAGTTTTGGTTTTTGTAGTGTTTAATATTTTTAATTTGTATTCTTTTAATACTTTAATTATTTTTCTATTTGTTTTTATAATCTGTAAACTGCCTAGAGTTGCCTTATAGAAGAGATGAGCAGCATAAAATTTTAATAAATAAATAACTCCCACATAGCTACAGAAAGTTTATTAAATTTGCATAATGCATGACAAGGTGATCATAATGTATTTTTAATAAATAAAATATTTATCATGACTGGAATGAATGCAAAGAATTAATTTATATACACTGGTTCCCAGACTTTAGTCTCATCATGGTCCTTTTAATACATGGTTAGTAATAGAATGTAAAGTAGCATCCCTGATTAAAAGAAATCTGAAACCAAAGTGAAAAAAGTATGAAAGAATGTACTTGGAATTCTGCAAATTCGTTCTATCCACCATAGGCTTACTTCCCCTCTCCAAGCACATTGTTAATTATGAGTGTAGATGCATATGTCTGTAATTTTACTGTTATAGTGAAATAAATAAAATAAATATATGGATTAAAGTTAGATTTTATGATTCAAGAAAATTGCTGTCTGTCCAGTACGCATTACTGAGGCATCCTCATTTTAGATGATTTTATTTTTATTTATAATAATAAGGTATTTTCAAGATCTTGAACAACAATATTTATGAAATCTTCCAAGGCCTTGAAGGAATTGGCACTAGAGAACAGTGGCTTGGACAGCACATCTAGCAAGTTGTTTGTGGCTTTATGCACTTTTTATTGTTTGAATTCAGAATCAGTGTTGTCATATTAACTGTTGTTCTTGTTGTCGTTAGTTGTGAAGTCGTGTCCGATCCATCGTGACCCCATGGACAACGTTCCTCCAGGCCTTCCTGTCCTCTACCATCCCCCGGAGT
>JANHJO010000801.1:373301-387534 GCA_032468235.1 Pseudoxyrhopus heterurus
CTGTTGTGTTCCCCGTCACCCAAAAATGGGGCGTGCAGAGGCCGAAAACGAGGCATGTGGAGGCTGAAAATGGGATTGGAGGCTGAAAATAGGCTATGGCAATCCCTGCAACCTGAAACAGCTGATCGTCGGGAGGCCGATCAACCGACAATCAGTTGCTTGTGCTAATCAGGGTGTGCTGAAGCTGAAACAGGCTGTTTGCTGCAAGGAGACAAATTGCTGGGAGGCAGAGGCAGATTTTTTCCCCCTTGTTTTCCTCTCCAAAAGCTAGGTGTATCTTATACTTCAGAGCGTCTTATATCTGAAAAATATGGTATATACACACTTGGTGGGGCTTTCACAATCTATATCATGGGTGTCAAACTCGCCACGTCATGTTGCTGTTACGTGACGTATTGCATTTTTTCCTTCCCGAGCTGGGGTGAGCATGGCCTGCACATGACGCATCCGGCCCACAGGCCGCCAGTTTGACAATCCTGATCTATACTGTCTTTCTGATGTTGGGGGAAGGACATAAAATAATTACTGTAGTGCCACTTTCTGGCCATCAAGATATGTGGCTGTAGGATTCAGCCCTTCCTTAGAATGAATTTCAGAAAAGATAAACAAAATCAAACTTCATTTCTAAAAAAGAAAGCATAAACCATTTTCATTCTTTTTGACTTTATTAATATGCTTAGATTCACTGTTGAAGAAGGTAAATGCAGACCTGTTCAAATCACAGGCCAATAGCAGCTTTAAAAGAAAAATAAAATAATAATAATAATAAAGCAATGTTACTAGTACACTACAGGAAAGTTCTGGTCTGCTACAAATAATAAAGAAATATATGGTAAAGAGATTGGAATAGGTTATTAAAATTTGAATTGGCAAAGCTTTTATCTCTTCATGCACAATCTGCAATATGCATAGAAGGCTAAAGTGTACCTAATTATAGACCTTGCATATATAAATAAAAGAGAAGATATTTGCATAGTACAGAGCAATAAACACCAAAGTTTTAAAGCGTATTTTTCTGTTTCTTCAGATATAGTATATAAAACAACTATCACTCTAATTCAGTTTTCCTAGATTTACTTTGTTCCAGAAAATTCTAGTCTTTAATTTGAACTTTAGGGAATCAAAGTTAGCTCCTCTTTTTTCAGTTTCAACTGAGCAATAGTTGCCTTGATTTAAAAAGAACAAAAAGGTTTTTTTACCCACCCCCCCCCCAATAAAAGAGAGAGCAGCATCTTTCTTTGTATATAATTGAGATCACCTCTCTCTTATGAAAAAAAGTTATTCTCTATTTGTATCTGTATGCTTACTAGCTCTGAATGTCAGACTTGCAGCATATTTAATCAATTTAATTTAAAATCAGATTTTTTTTCAAGGGATACCCTCAGCATCCCAGCCAAATCAAATCTGGCATTTTCTCCTCTCTCCCCCAACCCACTTCTGATTTAGTTTCATAAATGAAAACTCTAAATTTAACAATAAGCAACAAATAGCAGCAGTTATTTCTAAATACCTTTAAAATTGTCTAATATTTACTTTCTAATTTTCCTCACACTTAGGTTTGACCTCTTAAATATTCCAAGTACTGCCTTGCAAAACAATTCATTATTTTGGTTCATTGAACATGCATATTCTGGTAATGCTATTTATAATCATGACATGCCAGACACATGATATTTTCACAAATCTGTATTCTTAACTAGATGGATGGCTTTCTCTTTCATGGGTATTTAAATTTCATATATGAAAGGATTTCATGGAATTTAGAGAACAGGGTATGAAAAGATTGTCAACAGCAAATGTTAACTAAATGAAACATGATCACTAAAGCTTTGTTGTGGCCTATTCTTTTTTTTGTAGCAGAGAACTTAACAGCTTACTTTATTTTAAGTAGAATTTTATGTTGTTTGCTCAGTCTGTTATGCAGATGGTACTTGAATTAAAATCTGTTTTAATCTATGTTGAATAAAACAGCTCTCCTACCTTCCATTAAAATCTTGGAACTATTGCTGTTTATTTTAAATATGCTTTTAGGTATTACTTAGCTTCTCAGGGGACATTTAGATATCATTATTACACCTTTTTTAATAGTCTTAAATCCTCATCTATCTATACTTGTGATCTTTTAT
Source organism: Pseudoxyrhopus heterurus (assembly GCA_032468235.1). Lineage (NCBI taxonomy): Eukaryota > Metazoa > Chordata > Lepidosauria > Squamata > Pseudoxyrhopus > Pseudoxyrhopus heterurus. The sequence continues at coordinate 375,428 of JANHJO010000801.1, forward strand.
TTGTGAATCATAGCTAATACAGATTTTTAGAGTGAGTGACTTGTGCTTTCTTGTGATAAATAAGTTAAATACATCACTATAATTAAGCAATAAGGCCTGACAGGAGGTGGATTACCACAAGCTAACTATACCTCCAGGGATTTTGAAGTAGAAGTCTGTGCTTAGCAAAATAAGAATGAAAATTTTTTAAACAATTTCCCATCTGTCTCCATTTTGATGGCTAGCAGTAAAATCTGTATAACTGCTGGTTGGTTAGAAATATAAGATTCCAAAATCACCTTCTTTAGTTTCCAAGTTATTAATGTGAAATTAGTTTTAACTTCAGTGAAACATTCATCCTGCCTCAGAGATAGCAGTTTTCCTATCTAGCCTTTTCTGTGTATGACAATAGTTACTTGGTAAGTAACTGAGTATTCTAAGTAGCTGAGTAATTGTAGCAAAATACGTATGATGGTTTAAAGAATTTGCGCTTCCACCTTTGTGCTGCAAGTTTATTATCCTGATCCTACAGGATGAACATGGTTGTCCTGATGTTAATAAAAAGTGATGAATCTATACTAGAAAGAAAAAGAAAATTCTAAGTCATAAGTATTTCAGTACCGAACAAAGCCATAATAAATATAACATTACAGATTTCTTAATTTATGTTTCAATAACATAAGACAATCATGCATACAGTTTAAGAATCTTATAAACAGATGTGTAATGCTTTCAGTGTGTACAGATCCAGGGGATGGATAATGCTGACTTTCTGCACTGATATAACAAGTACTAGGTTCCTGATGTTTAGGTGATCACATTGTATATGGCAGTGTTATTAGATAGTAAGGAATTTTAGCTTTGCCTTTAATTGCTGAGAGAAATAGTATGATCTATTGTAACAGAAATGCCAAATTGCATAGGAAAAGGATCTTAGTGAATATAAGAAGAACCATGGAATTGTGTATTATTCTAGAAAAAGATGTTTGGGGTATTACCAAAGAACTGCTATTATTTTATTCTCAACACAAAAATGTTAACAAAAAGTTTCAGTAGGTTATATGTTTGAGTTCTGTTTCCATAAATGCTATTCAGAGTGAAGCCTGAAAAAACAAAAGTTAAAATATTTCAGAAATGTGATGCAATACCTGGAAAAATACGGCATATTTCACTTAATTCTCCAGGGGAAGATTGAAGGCAAATGAGGTCCAGGCAGAAAAACATCATAGTTTAAAATCTAAGGGACTGGTTGGGACAAAACTCAGCAGCACTTTTTCATGCAGATGTTGATAAAAATAGGATCGCCAACATGGTCACCAACGTCCGATGATGGATATGGCACAGCAAGAAGATATGTTTGAGTTCCATTTGCATACATGCTATTCAGAGTGAAGCCTGACTGGTATAGCATATAAGCTGAGATAAATACATAAATACTCCTCAGAATAAATTAATAACACAAATAAATCTGTACTACAATTTTATGTGAAGATTATCTTCATATATTACTTACAGTGCAGACAAATGTAACTGGGACAAAGTTTTCAGTACTTTTAATTCTCATATATTTTGAATGCAGCATTTTTTAAAATAGGTAATCTATTAATAATCAATCCTTCATGCAATATTATTTTGACAATGTGGATGCAGTTTAAGAACAGAATTATTTTTTCTACTTCTAATTTTGTATATACCACTGCTCATATTCTCAAGCTTGATTGATGAAAACTGGAGCAGTCTTAAAAAATAAACAGCCCTGTAGTCTCATATAAACTTCCTCTTTTAGTCCCAAATTACAGAATACAGGTAGTTCTCAGCTTATGACCACTGTTGAAATTGGAATTTTGGTTGTAACTCATGATGTTCATAAATTGAGGCACTCATGTTTATGATTAGACTATGTTTATGGATCCAAATTTATAGTGGTTGTTAAGTAACTTAAGTTGTAAGTCCAAATCCAGTCTCCCAAATGGCTGTTTTTGCCGGAAACTGGCAAAAAATGTTGGAAATCATGATCACATAACCATGGGATGTTACAACCAGAGGAAAATGTGAGCAAGTTGCCAAGTGTCCAAAATGTGGCTCTAGGAGGTTAGCACAACATTTTACAATAGCTGGAAATCATAAAGCACCCTTTCTAAGGCCATTGTAATGCCAACCAGTAGTTAAACTACTCATTCTAAGTCAAGGATTACCTATTTATTATTTCATCTCTGAGCTAAAGGAAAGCCTTTTAAATATTGGCAGCATATAGACTTGTCAACTTATCTCATGAAAAGATTATATTAATTATCATGCCAGCAGAGTTACAGACTTCTTTAAAAACTGCAACACAATATGACATCATTCCTAAGGACTGAAAGGAAAGAATCCTGTAAGGACCATATATTGCATATATTATAGCTGAAGATTATGCTATATTTCCTCAAGAGACTCATAAGCCAACTAACCAGAATCCTTTACAGCAAGCAAAAATTACTCTCCCACATCATCTCTACCCTGGAACTCAACAGCATAAAGACTTCACCAGGACCTGACAACAATCTTATGTTATAAATCTCACCTCCTTGAAGAAAAAGAAAATAAATTGTTCCATACTTCTATAAGTTTTTACTCAATATGATGCAACAGTTTCAGAGACTTCCCACAACATTATAAACTTACCAGTCGCTCAGTCAGCCAGTCAAAACACTCCACTTCTTGCATGAGACGTATTCTTTTGCTCCGCTAAACCCCCACAAAATATAAACTCTGTGGGGGCTATACAGTATTTTTTCCTTGCTTGAGACTTAAGTAGCTTTAGTATAAGAAATAAAATTTAGACATCTAGCTATCATCAAACTAACTCATCCAAGGACAACACAAAACTACAGAACTACAGATCCATCATATCTCAAATGCATTAAGATGCATGAATGCCCCATATAAATTTAACAGTGAATTGGATTTGTACACTGAAAACTGTTGCCAACAAACTGAAAACAAAAAAAGTATTCTTATTCAACAATCTCTGCAGGGCAGAATGAGATATTATCCAAGGTCTCAAGAGCAATATGATCATTAAATAAACTGATATAGAAAGGGCAATTGTGATTATGAATCAGAAGGAAACAGCTCTACAAAACTATATTATATCCTCAGAACCCACAGCAATTTAATGGAAATAACTACACAAGTTGATTCACTTTCCAGAAGACATACAAGGCTATATCTACAGAAAGACATGATCCTTCGCAAGCATTTTGTACCTTTTTTCAAAAAGTATACAAATCTGATCCTCCCATTGACTCAAATATTGTAACCATCACAACAGCAATTTATCTTCTATGGGGTCTGTATTTATACCTTATGCATTCATAGGTGTATAAGAAACACTAAAGCCTCCCTACGTTGGATGGTAGCTGGATGCTGGTGCACTATAAATAAACATCTCCCCAAAATTTGGACTTTGAGCCAACAGGAACATAACCACTGAAGTATATGGAGATTTCAGTTATCCAGGTCATAGTTGCCCCAAAGGTGCTTTTTTAAGAGGCAACTGGACTTTCTTGTTTTTCTTTGAAGACATTTCACTTTTCATCTAAGAAGGTTCTTCAGCTCTGACTGAATGGTGGGGAATGGAATGGAAATTCACACGGGAAGATGGTAAGGAAAATAGTCTAGCCTTCCTGTGCAGTATACATTAAGGAAGATAGAAGCCTTAACATTGAAGCTTAAGAAAGAGAAGAGAACAATAAATGAAGCAATGTTGTCATTCCATACATTGCAGGAATATCAGAAATGGTCAGGAGGATCTTCAGCCAATACAACATACCTACACTTCAAACACAAGAGTATACTAAGGCAGAAGCTTGTCCACCCCAAGAATAAAATGCCCAGACACAAACTGAGCAACATGGTATATCCAGTACAATGCAGTGAGCCATGTGCAGATCTGAACATCGGGGAAGCAAAACTTCATAAATGCATGGCACAATATAGGAGAAAAAAATCATCAGGACAAGATTCAGCAATCCATCTGCATTTAAAAGACAAAGGCCACTCTTTTGAAGACAGCAAAGTCCACATTTTGGACAGAGAGGATTGCTGGTTTGAAAGAGAGGTCAAAGAGGCCATCTATGTCAAAATTGAACAGGGGGGCGGGATACGACAACATCCATCTTCAGTCTACAACAAAGTCCTTTTAACAGTTCCAAGAAGCCTCCACACCCATTTGCATTACTTAGGAGACCCTAACGGCACAAATAAACCTCCAAATGGCCACAATGACTCTAAAAGAATGCAAATGGACATCTGTCTGCAAGGAATATAGATCCTACCATCCAGTCAGAGCTGAAGCAGCTTTTTGGATGAGAAGCGAAATGTCTTCAAAGAAAAACAAGGAAGTCCAGTTGTCTCTTGAAAAAGCATCTTTGGGATAATCACTGAAGTCAACATAGCATACCTTGTCCATAAACTATATGACTTTGCATTCATCCAAAACTGCATTATGGTTAGCAATGACATAAGGTTGCCAACATCTTCATGGCTGACCTAGAATGGTGATTTCTCAAGTTTTCCCCCTGAAATCTCTCTTGTACTTGGGATACATTGATGACATTTTCATCATCATGAAGAAGATTCACTAATCTCTAAAAATTCAACAACTTCCGCCCCATCATCAGCCTTAGCCACTTCCTTGATGTCACAGTAAAACTACACAATGATAGTTTCACATTACACAGAAAACATATCTTATCTCATTCATATCTAGGTGCTTCCAGCTCCCATCTAGAACATACCACCAAATATCCAGACTCTACACTCAACCATATTAGTTCTGACCTACTTGACAGCTATGTACCAACTGATGGATTTAAGCCAAGCACATACTGTACAAGATCAATAGGCAAATCAATTGAGCCACAGCCATTTCTAGAGGGCACTTATTAAAAGACAAACCACAACAATAGAATAGAATGCTACTGGTTGTTCCTACAGCTACCAGCTTGAGCACTCTGTTGTATAGAAACTACAATCCATACTGCATAATGATATTGCACTTCCTTAGCAATATATAGCAGATCCATACTTGAATATAGACAAGATATCCAACCTGTCCAGACAAGAACCTAAAGTCCAAGTTTTTTCAAAATTAAGTGGTTTTTATCATATCTTCTTACTACTGGTTAGTATTCATGGATGTACTCTGCAAGTTTTCTACCTTTTCCTATATAGTAGCTGATTCAGTCTTCAAATTGGATGTTGTAGATGACTCCTGTCCTTTCTTCTTGGGCTATCAGATCTTTTGATTTACTTAAGATGTTTTGGAAAAGCAACCCTGAGCTACATATATTCACTTCTGTTGAAACTGATTGCCCTATTAATAAAAGAGTTCAAAATGAGATCATGTCATTTATAGTAAGGCTTGAAAAGGATTTAAAAAATAAAAGCTAATCTACAGTTTAGCTAGAACGAAAACAAACTGTAAAGTACAATATCATTAAATTATATAACTTTATAAATGAATTTTATAAAATGAAATAAAGTAAGAGGTTAATAATTTGGATTATAAAAGGACTGTAATTAAACTACAGTTTTAAGCTAAAAATGTCTAAATTCGTATGGATGGAAGAACAGAGATTTAGTTTGGTTTTCAGTAATAATTGCAATAGTTTGTTTTATATTTCTTTTTCTTTTTGATAGATCAATGGGGGAGAAAAAAGACCTGCCTCTGACATAGGAAAGAAACCCAAAACTCCCAAGAAGAAGAAAAAGAAGGATCCTAATGAACCACAAAAACCTGTTTCTGCCTATGCATTATTTTTCCGAGACACCCAAGCAGCTATTAAGGGCCAAAATCCAAATGCTACTTTTGGTGAAGTTTCTAAAATTGTAGCATCTATGTGGGATGGCTTGGGAGAAGAGCAAAAGCAGGTAAAATGTTACATTGCTTTTGAAATTATTAATTTATTTACCTTCTATTTTTAGAACATTTTTTTAATCATTAAAACAAGTTCTTGTTATGCCCATATATCCAAGAACCAAATTTCTCTTTACATGTATTTACTTATTCTCTTCAGGCTAAGGTTAAAGAAATGAAAAATCACAAATGTATGTATTATATGTTCCTAGATGGTCTAAGAATTTTCTTGTGAATTGGAATGCTTGAGTTGGAGATAACTACTTTTTGCAAATTGTGAATATGATAGGCATCCAAATTTTTCAAAATTGACCTTGTTGAGCCAAAACTGCATACCATTAAATACAGGAGCAGGATGATATCATACTCATATCAGAATAACAGAATAATAGTTGGAAGGGACCTTGGAGGTCTTCTAATCCAACTCCCTGCTCAAGCAAGATACTCTGTACCATTTCAGACAAATGGTTGTCCAGTCTCTTCTTAAAAACCTCATTTTGGAGCACCCACAACTTCTGGAGCTTCAAATTTATCCTTGCATAGATAACCTATATACATTTGATTCACTATGGAAACAGAATGTTGAGCAGATTGAGTCTTCATATATTTTTATTATATGCCTACATTTGTTGGTGTTTTGAAAATTAACATAGGTCCATGTCAAAAGTAGCATTGGTTTGCAGTACTCTTCTATGACTTTACATCTAAATTCCATATTACTTAACATCAGTGGTCTGTTAAAGATATATTTTTCAGATGTTTACTAATAGTATTTGCAATTCCAATAGAATATGATTATTGGTTACTCTTCCCCTTTTGCATATTAATGCTTTATGTGCGTACATTTAATAAAACAAACATAGATGAAGTTTTCCTACTTTTCATTTTGAGGCCATCCTTGTAACTCTCATTCTACTATTTCATTAATTTCTACCAAATATAACTTCATTTATAATAAGATCAATACTAATGGTAAGGTAATAATAAAAAGAATTTCACCTTCAAATAATGCTTTTTTCTGTCTATAGTGCTATAATAACTTGAGATTTTCTAATAGTTGTAATGACTCAATATATTGTATCAGTTAGATTTAGTTTTGTAAATGACTTTTCTTAATAATACAGTATTTTATCCCTGTATGTGAACAAATCACATTGTACTTTTTTATCTACTTGATTGTTAGGTTAAGAAAACAATTTTATCAGATAACTGAGTTTTTGTCATTGTTTTTTAAAAAATAAGGACATTATGTTTAGAAATAGAGATAATGTTTTGTAAAACCAAAAAATGAGTGTTAAAAGAAGAAAAATATCAACAAAATGAATGGTATTAATGCAATGAAAATTAATTACATCTACGGAACAATTAAAGAGCCATGTGAGTGATCTGCACTTCATTGCTATAATAAGAATGAATTAACCAAATGGCACCAGCATGTGGACAAATTTATCACAAATATTGTCAGGCAAATGCCTCTGATAGCATTTTTTCAATTACAGGCTTGAAACTGTCATTGTTTGAGGAAGTTGCATTGTTAGCTAATTGAAAGGAAAATAGGGTTTGTCATAACAAAAGAAAGCTTTCAGAAAACACTGGATTCAGTTTAGCATTTTAGCTTTAGCATTAGATCCTCCCGTGCTATGTAGCGTATCGGGCAGCAAGGGATATTCAGTATTTTCAGTTTTCAGCGTCTTCCCATGTGATGTTTGAAGTCTTTAAGTCATCTATGAACGTTCTTAGCCATGTATTTCAAGGTATCCTCTTGGTCATTTGGCATCGGGAACTCATTGCCATCTTGGGAATTTGATTATTCTCCATGTGGAGTATGTGACCTGCAAGTTGGAGTCTCCTGCATGCGACAATGTTATGTAATTTTGAGGAGAAACTCTTTTGCAGCACTTCTTCATTAGTAACATGGTCAAAATAATGAAAATATAATATGATTCAGTTTAACAGCTATAAAATTATTGCTTCTTCTAAATATAAACTACATATCAGATAATAAAGAGATAGCATCTTTCTTTGTTTTTTACCAACCTTGGAAGGATGGAAGACTGAGCCAACCTTGAGTCATTCAGGATCAAATTTCTAGCAGTGACCAGAGTCAGCCTGCAATTCTGACCACTGGGCCACTACAGCTCTACATTCATTCAGCACCCATTAATTCATGATCATCTCTTTTTTTTTCTCATGCATGCTTTAGGTACCTTATTCCCACGGAATTCTACTATTACATTTCTTTTTATTTATCCAGTCCTCATTCGCATGTAACAAAGTGGGCAGTAGCATGCTCTTAAACACAGCCATTATCAATTAATTCTTTGCAACTGCTGTACTGCTTTTCTATCAGCATTTGCATGCCTTAGAACGCTCCTTCCAGCATTCATTCACTTCAGTCTCTTTACATTTCATTGCTTTTGTTTTTATTCTCACTGCTGGAAGCATCTTGCTTAGCCTTCTTCATACATTTCTCAAATCATTTTTTATTTCTTTCAAAATTGATGACGATGTTTGTCTTTTTTTAAATCACTTTTTATGTCAACCATTCTTTGCTGTCCTTTGGTCTTTGTGACTTTTTTCTTTCTGCTTACACACTATAAAAAATTCCTTATTCTTATTTTGTGGAGCTTATTTTCCTGCCCTCATCAACTCTATTAGAATGCATGTTTTTTATCAATGAAATCTTCTATTGAATGCTTTTTAGTTGGAGAAACTATAGACTAGACCATTACTTACTAATATTACAATAGTAATGTATAATTACTTCTTGCAGCATAAAGAAAGTACTGATCAGTTGGGGGCTTATTTTGGCCAACATAGCATAAATGCAACCAAAATCCAGTTTTACCCTAAGCAACTCACTATATTCTGTGTAAACTAGGATCTCTATTTTTTACTATTGCTACCTTCACTTCACCTATCAGGGAGTATATGCAGTGTCCCGATACCCATTCTAAATATGAATTAATTTGCCTATTGTTTTTTTAGAATTTATACACAAATCATTGCAGACAGTTCTTTCAAGTGTTTGCCAGATATGTTTATGCTAATTGATAGAAACATCCAACGGTTTCTCATTTTCCAGCTGTGTGTAGTTCACTACTATGTCGATTATTAAAGGAAATCTATGTTAATCACTACAGTTTGACAGTTTCTCTTCTAAACTATTGAGAAACCAATGTGTAATGCATTGAAGAACGTGCAATAAAGTAAATATGAACATTTGCTACAATTTTTCATATGATTCAAACCTTAAAGCAAAATTCAAACAATGATCAGTTCTCCATTAATTTAAACCAAACAACCTTGAGGATCTGCCAGATAAATTATTCTGTTCAGCCATTATCATTATTTGCTAGTGAATTAAGAATACTTAGATTGGCTTAGCAATGTTTCAAAAGGATATAGCAAGAGTAATTGGTTTCTTCTTCTGATCATACACACACACACACACACACACACACACACACACACGCGCGTATGTATAAAATCAGTATATACATCACACACGCATCCTCGCACAGCAGTTTTTATTGCTTAAAGTGAGATGATAAGCTAAATATATTATTTATACTTGCATATAGGATTATTTCTGTAAAATGTAAACATTTTATATTCCAGTATCTTAAAAGTTTGCTTCAGGTTGTATAAAGATACTCAGCCTTTTCCTCACTTTTTTTCCTTCTTAAGCTAATACTGACTTTCCAAATTAAAATTATGTAGGATGGAACCAAAAATGCACCTAGAAAGCTGCCCAGAAAGATGTAAATGACTATATAAATCCTTATTGGAGGTAACCAATAAGAGCTAACACTGTTTATATGTGGAAATTGTATATAGTAGATCTACCATGATTGACTGGTGGGCAGGCCTCAGTATGAACAGTGTGATGAGAATGCATCTGTGGGTGAGTAAAAGATCAGCAAGGATTGTTTCTTGCATATAAGTGGAATGATGTTGGCATCTATTGTGCGTCCCAGCTTTAATTTATAAAAATATACAAATTATATAGGGCCTTTAGTTCCCCCTTTATTCCTATATTTATATTCATGTCAGGCTTTGAATATTTTTTTCATAGAAACTAAGGGTTATTGACCTTGTGCAATTTTGCTCATTTTTGTTTGTTTGTTTATTCTCCCTGCTCTGCCTTCATAGTAGGCCTTTTTACACTCAGTTCTTTCTAACACATTTTCTTTAGGGTTTTTTTTTTCTGGATGTGCTTTTTCATTATGCAAGAAGAACTTCACACATAAGGTGACTTAAGATTTAAAGACAAAGCTTTCTTTAATTAAAAAAAGAAAAATACCCTATTACTCTATGTTCTGAAAAGTGGTGTGACGGATTCTTTTAATTATTTTGTAGCTTAAACATTTTTTAAAAAAAATCAGAATCAGATGTAAATGTATTAAATGAAACTTAAGTTCTTAATCGAAGACCCAGTGTAGATATAATAGCAAAAGCAACCTAGAAACAAATCCTTGTCCTTGTTTATGTTATTGTGAATGACTTTGATATCATACAAAGCTCAGTACATCAGGTAGTTTTCTTGAAAATGGAATTCCATGCCCACACAAAATGTGCTGCACAAAGTTCACATCTGTAAAAACATCAATCTTAGCTGAGTCATAGCCAGAACTAGCTGATCTCAGTACATGTGAATTTGAATGTGCATGTTTATTTAATCCATGTCCTTGGTTAAGGTAGCAGGAAGGCAGGGTTATGTACTTCAGGAAAGATTTGTTATCATCAGATAAGACACTCCAGAGAATGGTTGGAATGCTGTACCATATGCTTTCTTTCAGGGCTGCATAATTTGTTCTCAGGAATATTAGCTGCAACAGTTCAGCTCAATAGCAACACCTCATTATTTTATCCCTCAGTATTTATTCCTATGTTTGACGCCTCATGAAATTACTGTTAATGTGTTTATATAAGGGCAGATCTGACACAAGTGGGAAGGATTTAATTTCCCACTCAGTCTTTCCCGCTGATACATCCTCTTTCGCCTGGTAGAAGTGGCAAGTGTAAATAGTTAATTTGCTTCAATTATGAGCCTGTCCTGCTAAATTAGAAGCAGCAGGGATATGAAGAGCTAGAATTATACTTCTGAGGCAGCTGACAAATCCTCTGAGCCCACAAAATCAAATCATTTACCTCACTGGTGCTCATAAACCCACTAGATAAATGCTGCAGCTTATTCGGTATCAGTGGATGACACTCACAATATGTCTTATGCTTTAGGAAAGTGTAAATCTTTTGAGCACACAACCAGTATTTGTACTTATAATACCTTTCTCTTTATCAAACAACAGCGTCCTAATACTTTAAAATACTAAATATGTTTTGAACTGTTTACAATTTTCTGTGAATTTGTTGGGCCTTGCTCCAAGATTTGTGCATCTCAAAGAACATATTTTTATAATATCCAGTATAAAGTTAAATATACCACACTTTCTCTTCATGCGACCATAAATAATTATTTTCTAATATTTTTTTCATTTTCCCTTGTTTTACAAGGATACAAAAATAGGAAATAAATGCATTTACTAAACAGAAATATGTCATATATTCATTCAATACATATTTCATATAATCCATATTTATTTACTTTATAACTTGTCTTTATATTGAGGTCAAAAATGTGTCAGATATGACATTTATAAGTAAAAGAAAGGCCTGTCATTTTACAAAGAGCTGTCAGAGTTTCAGTAGACCCATAGAACATCAGCATGCCTCATGTTCTCCTAGCAATTATAAAAATAACAAAGTCCAATTAGAACCACCTGATTAAGCAGTCATCTTTGGAGAAACAGCTAGTAATTTCCCACTTCCAAGAAGTGAGCAGGAGCAAAGCTGTCAGGCTGTGCCTCTTGTCTAGAACAGCCTCCTGGTCAAAATCAAACTACTCTCCTCCTTGTTTTGAATTCAGGAAAATTTTGAAACCAGAGGCTTTTGTCCAACGTTTAGAGTTTAAATTGATGTCACTGATATATGTATGTGAAAATTTACAGAACTGAAGCTTTTATTTGATAAGATTAGTTGCTTTTCTCCTCTCTTTACTAGTTTTAGTTATTTGATTATGCATGTTTTTGTTTATAATGTAGCATTGCGGTTTTAGTTGTTGTGTATTTCTTCTGTAATGTGAAGGAAAGGAAGGAAGGAAGGAAGGAAGGGAAGGAAGGAAGGAAGGAAGGAAGGAAGGAAGGAAGGAAGGAAGGAAGGAAGG
>JANHJO010000801.1:429339-482978 GCA_032468235.1 Pseudoxyrhopus heterurus
AGACCTGAATTATATAATATTTCCTTATTTCAACTGAAACTGAGATTCTGGGCAAAACTGATACCAAAGAATGATGCAGTCTGAAATTTTGTGGGATTCTAGAGAGAGCTGATGGTTAGGGTTAGGGTTAGGGTTAGGGTTAGGGTTAGGGTTAGGGTTGAATAGAAAGTTGAATATCCCTCTTGTTGATCTAATATTTCCTCTTCCTATCTCCATGCAGCCTTTTGAATCTTGATGGCACAATATCAAATTGACTGAACTACAACTGGGAGGAAATGAATAACATTTAACAACTTACCTTTTTCTACAATTGATTATAACATGCAGATGCAAAAGAAGCCAAGAAATATATTTTTAGAATACATCTTAAAATTAACAATTTAAAAAATCATTCTATTCTCTGAAAGTTGTTTCTAATTGCAACTGTTTTATTAAAAATAACATACATATCATGTTTGCCATACTTTATGGCAAAACAATGTGCATGCTCTCTATTCTCTATTTATTTTCACTATTCTGCTGGTAAGTCATGGAGGATGCAGTAATTGTATCAAGGTTATTGATGAGTTACATAGTTGAGTAGAGATTTAAACTGGGACTTTTCTGTGACTAAACAAATAGTCTATCAAGTAGACTACAATAGTGATAATACTACAATGTCTAATAAAGAATCTGCGTTGAAAATGCAAATAATGTGTCACGTTTGAAAAAGAAGCCACAAATTCAGTTAACAAAATGAAAATGTGCTTTCCAAAGCTAAATGTGGACTGGAAACACAAATTTTAAAATTCTACGCACAAGGTAGTGTTTTTTTAATTAAGATCTATGGCAGATCCTGGCATACTAGAAGAAAGGAACAATTTTTCAAAACTTTCATACATGTATACTTTCTGCCTTGGGGTATTTGCTAAACACCTACTAAGGCAAATTTCATTAAATTGATATCTGCTGAGAATTATCTCCCAAAGCCTGAGCTGGGTTAAGCTACTTTTTTTAAGTATTTGTTAATCAAATTACCATTTGATTAAGCCATTAGAATGAAATTCATACATACATAAAATAGAATTTATGCTTTCAATCATGCAATTCTGTGTGGGTATATACATCAAGTGGCATAAATATATAAACACATAATGGGTATAAACATCATTAGATTGCCAGAACTGAGATTCTGTCTTAATTCTAACGCTTAATTCTCATTCTTCAGCCATTTTAAAAGAATTACCATTATCAGGGATGTCTTGCGCACTTATTAGGGATATCACAGGTTATGCGAGCTCTGCTTTCTTGATTTATAACTTAAGCTATAACTATGTTTTGAAACCATAATACAGTAATGGAATTCACAAACCCTACTAGAATGAAATACTGTGGTTTAACATAAGGAGTTAAGTGAAATGTGAGTAGGTACTGTATAAGACAGTGGGAGGTTGCAGGTGTTTCTAAAAGGCAGAAGAAAATGGGATAACATATTACACTAAACCACAACATGGCTTCTCTTTATTTATTAAATATATCATTTTGCCATATACTAAGGTAGCTCAAAGGCTGACAATAAAACATTTAAATTAATAAATAAAATTAGCATGTAACATGAGATTAACCACTATAATTTGTAAAACATTACAAAACATTATGATTTAAGGGGAACTCAACTGTGACTTATTCAATAAACTGTAAACTATATTACCATATCTATGAATCCACCAGAGTATGGTTTGTCTTTAGTCCTAGTCATAAGCCTTCTTCCTTATAGTCTTTCAGGAAAAACTGTTAATCATTCTATAAGATTATTCACATAATTGCCTTTAAAAAGAGAACATGTATAACTAATTCAGACTTGAATTACCTACATATTATTTATAAGATAGTTTAAAACTGTGATGACTAAACCTTACACTGATATAGAAGACATTTCCAAATACTTTCTCATAGCAATAGATTAGGATTGCAAAGAAAAGCAAATTATCTGTTTTCAAAAATTTATTTGACTTCAATTAACTATTGGGCTAACCAATTTAAATTGCTCAAGAGAACTAGTTTCTGCAACAGTCAGTGCCTAATAGAGTAATTTTATTGAATTGACTTTTTAATTAACTAACTTTAAGATGAAGCACCTTCTGCATGTTTAAGAAAGCTATGTGCTGTAACCACATATGACCACAAGAAGGAGCTCCAAATCCAGATATTTTATAGTTTAAAGCAAACATTACTGAGAAAAAAAGAGCGAACTATAAAGCCAAAATATAACAAATATGGGGGACACAATAACTAATTATAATCTTATCAACACAAGTAGTATATTTTGAATATGATTTAAGTGCGTGTTTTGCTACAGAGTTTTATTTGAAAAGAAGGTGGTATGTGAACTGATTTTAATCTTGATACAGTTTAACATGCAAGTTGCAAAACTCTATCTTTAGCATACCAGATTTTCTACCACCAGGATAATAATCTAAAAAGAGATTGAGGAGCTAGAGATGAAATACTCCTTCCTTTGCTTTTCATATTACTTGACTGAAATTGAAATTTGGAACAATTAAAGATATCACTTTTCTTAAAATATCAGCAATCAACATTTCTGAAGAGTGAATTAGGACAGGCTGCAGTGCTAGTGTTTCTCTCTTAAAGTTGTATTTCTCTTTCAAATATATAAGTTGTTAATACAAAGTAGTATTTCTATTATTATTATAATTCAGACAAGAAAATTAGGAAGAAACTCCTTTGGCTCAACTCATAGTGATGACATGAACATATCAATGTTGTTGTTTTTTGGGCAACTGTATGACATTGGTTATCTTTGCCTGATTCTGAATTTTTTTTTTTACTTCCCTTCTTCATTTACAATACCACAATTTTCAGGAAGTATGAAGCGTGATCACATCTCACTGTTCGTAACTGGAAACTGACCATGACTTTGCCACACATACACATGACATTATAAAAGTACAGTTATAATTTCCAAGAGAACTATCCTCTGTTTTCATGGGACACTACTCTGGTAGCATATAGAAAGGAGAAATACTTCCAATGTAGGCAAAGTTCCCCCTATCACCACCAATAAGCAAAGCCCCAGAGGCATACTTAGTTTCCAGGATAGCTTCAGATAGAGATTTGTAATACTGTATTTAGTATTGGTACACACTAGTGCCAGAAAATCAGCCCAAAGTTTCAAAGCATTACTCAAAATTCACAACTAGATGTGCGACCTGGATATAAAAGAATTACTCTGCTAATGACCAGTCCAGGAAGTTACCAGGAGTCAGTGCTGACTTGAAGGCATTACAAAAACACAATAAAAAAATCAAAAGTCCAACCTAAAAGATAGCATCTCCCAAAGAAAGAATCACCAATTTTCTCCCAACCCCAGTAGATAAAAATAGAACCTCCCAATGGGAGTTTCCTCTTCCCTGATGATAGGGAAGAAATTTACTTTCAGACTTGCAACACTACTTCACAAGTCCCAGTCTTATGAAGTAGTACAGAAAGGAAGCACACCCAGATGAATTAACTGCATATTTATGGTAAAGTTGCATTAACTAAATCTGTCATGTCTGAAAGTATATCTCTCATCCTTCACCCTTTGTCCAAAACACTAGGAAGGGGCCCATCTGAGATGTTTGCCATATTCCTACTGTCACCCAAGTTGCAGTAAGAAATAACAATTAGCAACATTGGAAGAAGGATCTTTATTTTCCTTCTTTGATAAAGTGACTAAATTAGTAGACCAAGGAAATGCTGCAGATGTAGTATACTTAGACTTCAATATGGCATTCGATAAAGTAGACCACAGCCTATTTCTTCATAAGATAGAACAAAGTGGAATACACGTACGAAGACCAGACAGATTTGTAGTTGGCTGATCAACTGCACCCAGTGTATGATCCTCAGTGGAATTACATCTACATCAGGGGTCTTCAAACTTGACAGTTTTAAGACTTGCGGACTTCAACTCCCAGAATTCCTCCTCCAGTCATATTAGCTCAGGGATTCTGGGAGTTGAAGTCCAGAAGTCTTAAACTTGCCAAGTTTGAAGATTCTTGATCTACATGAAGGGAAGCATGCAAAAGAATACCTCAAGATTCTGTCTTGGGCCCAGAGCTCTTCAACATCTTCCTAAATGACCTAGATGACGCATTTAAATTTACAAATGTCCCCAAACTGGGGGGGATTGCTAACACTTGGAAAATACTCATAATACAGAAGGATCTTGACAGCTTGAGCTCTAGGCCCTATTAAACAAGATGCAGTTCAGTGGTGAGAAAAGGAAGGTCCTGCACTTATTTGGGAGTAAAACCAAATGCACCGATATAGAATAGGCAGTACCTAGCTCAATAGTAATATGTATCTGAGATGTAGGTGTCCTGGTGGACTACCACTTAGGTATGAGCCAATACTGTGCTGCAGTTGCCAAAAACAGCCAGCATAATCCTAGACTGCATCAACAGACAGATAACATCAAGATCACGAGAAGGGATAGTACTGCTCTATATTTCACTAGTGAGGCCAGACTTGGAATATTGCATCCAGCTCTTGTCACCATGATACAAAAAAGATGTTGAGACCCTAGAAAGAGTGCAGAGGAAAAAAACCAAAGGGGTCTACAGGTTAATCTATATGGTAAATGTCTAAGGAAACTAGTATGTTTATCCTAACAAAGAGAAGGCTCAGGACATGATAGGTGTCTTTCAATACTTGAAGCACTGTCATTCAGGGAGGGGGGGGGTTGATTTAATCTCCAAAGCATCAGTGGACAGGACAAGAAGTAATTGGTGGAAGCCAGTCACTGGAAGAGCCAACATGGAACAAAGGAGAAACTACATGGCAGTGAGAACAATTAATCAGTAGAACTGCTTGCCTCCAGAAGTTGTAGGTGCTTCATCACTGGAGATTTTCATGAAAAAATTGGACAACCACTTTTCCAGGATGGAATAAGGACCCTGTTTTGTACAGGGATTGGACTAGCAGACCTCCAAGGTCCCTTCCAGCCCTCGAATTCTAAAAGACTGACATCCAACTGGAACAATGCACCTTACCTCTATAATGATTATGTGAAAGCTTTGAGTTATTAGTAAACATAAATATGCGTTACAAATGTTAGAGTCAGAGATGACAACATTTAGTTGTGTCAACTCTTCTTGAAACAAACATTTTTCAGATAGTACTGGTCATATAGTACATGTCCTTCTAGAGCAGCCTGCAGAGATCAAACGATGAATTAAAAATCATCTTGGGCTGCAAATACCTGATATAGAGCCAACAGGTAGAACTACCTTTTTTCCCCATCAGATTTATAACCTGTTTTTCTTCCAGCTCTACCACAAACTCACCTTATGGCTAATGATGGACTCGACCTGGGTCTCCTCACTCCCAGATTTATTTTTTAAGCACTATACCTCATTTACCTATATCCTTTCAAATGTGTGCTAAGATGCCCATGGTTCAATTCCAGCTGCTCTGGCACCAGTTCAAGAACAGAGCAGGTGGGAGGGGGGGAAGGCAGGGAAAAGCACAGCAACGATTTTTCTTTTTGCCCTTTCCTGAGTTTTGCCTTTTTCAAGACTATTTTCCTCCAGATGTATCTGGTGACAATTTCCAAGAATACTGAGAGTTGTAATTCAAGCCTTTTGAAAGCGCCTGTGGACTTTCATCAACTACAACATTGATGAACTACAATGTCATCGACTATAACATAAATTGTTATACTCCATTCGAGTGCGTAGGCGAGGTGGCTCTTGATCTTGCACCTTCTTTACACCCCAGAAAATCTACAGTGAGTGCCCGAGTTCACAGGGGAAGAGGGCAAGAAGAAGCCGTCCAAGGCAGGTGGCCATAATCGGCAGGGAATTCTCTATTTCCCCGGCCTTCGAAAGGCAAGAGCCCATGGCTACAAGGCAAGTTTGCCGAAACGAAAGCCGGCCCGGAAGGGTGAGCGGGAAAAGTAGATCTGGGCACCGCAAAACGATCCCAACCAGCCGATGGACCAGAGCCGACGCTCCTGCGGCGGTATAAATGGCCGGCGAGAGCTGCCTGCTGCTGGGCCCCTAGCGGCGAATGAAGTTTCTGCCTCTCGGCAAGTTCCTGGTGCAAAACAGGCGCTGCGGAAGCAGGCTCGGGTCCGCTCCATGGCTTTCATTCGGAAGAGACAGCAGGAGCAGGAGCTCTACTCCAAAGAGAGGTGGGTGAACCGCCCTGTGGAGAGCCGAGCGCCCAATTCCCCCGAAGGAAAGGCTGCGGCAACGCCGGCGAACGAGCAAACGTTCAGAAGTTGGGCCGCTCTGAACGCCGCCCCTCTGCCCGCGGTAGCGTCTCTCTTGCTGGGGAAATGCGATGCGAGCCAGAGAAAACCCAAAGTATTCCAGCTGCTCCCAAGCGGTTGGGGAGCAGGGAGGGCAACCGGTCCCCAGCAACCACCGAAATCGGTTTCTTGTTCATTGGGTGCAAAGAAGCGAGAGAACCGGGAACGATTTGTGGGGGAGGGGCGTGGAAGAAGGGACTCCTAATCGGTGTGTGTGTTTGTGTTGTTGCTTTTGCTTAAAACTAGCGTATCATCAACCTTCCTTGCGCCGTCCCGGTGCGCCCTATTGCGAGTCATGATCTTGCAATACGGAAGTGGCGTGGGGACTATTGTCTTGGGACACTGCGGTGTATGCGCCGTATTGCCCGTTCTCTTAAAGCTACAAAGGCTCTAATTCTAAAATACGGCAATTGGGACGTAGGGACAATTTTCACGAGAAGTTGAACATTCGTTCAATAATATCCCATTTAGCAATCCCGTTTCCCTCCGGATAAAATAGTAAAAACATGCTTCACGGTTTCTAGTGCTTTGGTGTAGCCAACAAGACTACTATTGCATTGCGTACCACACGCTCCTTTAATTAAACAAATTACGGTTTATCAAAGCAATTTGCTGGATTGTTCTGAAGGCGGTAGCACTTGGTGGATGTCTTAATTCATGTCTGTCGGTAGTGCAGTTGAACCAATGAATAGAAAATAGTATAACTCTGCAACTTTAGTTTGTATATATCAGTCGTCTCAGTTTTGTCCTGGAACTGATTTTGGAATAATGAAGAATTATGTATGAATATTCTCATTAACTGTATATTCTATACACTCAGAATAAACCCTTCCAGACAGGAATTTTGTGACAGAGGCAAGAAAAAAAACATAACCATATACTGTAAATTCTGAACAAGTTTGAAAACTTTTAAAAATAAATGCTTTTTAAAAATTTAATAATTTGACTATACACAGCTCATATTGACCTAAATTATTGAAATTGGTAAAATTTCACAAACAAACGTATGTATCCATGAAGATTTAGATGGAATTAAAATAAATTTACAAGAGGCGTAAAAGTGTGGTTTCATTTTAAGATGATCCAGATTACATCATATTCCTCTTGGAAACATTTGTCATTTTTCTTCAGGCTCTACTTCTGTTTTTTCTTACTGTTCTGCATTAAGGTGAAAAAGGCAAAATTGTTTAACACTTAATACATTTTTAGAAAATGGAAGTAGAGGCAAAAACATACCAGGCCCAAATAGAAATTAGTAAGTTTTATGCAGAAAATAAAATTAATCAGACTACTTTAGATCTACTTTCTCTAACACCTATGAAAGGTCATGTGAAAATTTGCCTTATTTTAACCCTAAAATTACACAGAATATATTTATTCATCACCATTCTCCCAGATTAAAAATAAGGAAACTAAAGTTAAATTCGGTGCAAAGTAATTAAGCAGTGAACAGTGAACATTACCTGAAGATAATTCTTCCACTTTTTATTGCAATTGAGCCCAAAACTATAGTCATAAGTCAAGGCACCCAATGACCAGAGGTCATTGGCCTTTTCCACAGTGGTTGTTAAATGACATTTACTGAACCACATTCGTTTGAGTGTTTTTTTGCCAGAAACAGACCAAAAAACAGACCAAAAAAAATCATAAAATGCAGTCATGCGACCACAGAGCACCATGATAGATCTTAAAGCTAATCAGTTTGGGCATTCATGGGATTGAGATTGCAAGGGTGCAAGTGAGAAATATATCTCAAAATAATAGCACAAACATCAAAACCGATGTATTAGCATTTGACTTGGAGACACAAGTACAAAAGAGCTGGTGTCACTGTGTGCATGACAACAATTTTTGTTATGGTATTAGAAGAACATTTTGATCAGTTCTGCAGTCAGGTAAATGAGCATAGAGCACCTATCTTAAGTGGAGGTGGAATTTAGTTGACAGCAATTCAAATACTATGATTCAGCTCTCAAAATGGCCACAAAATTAGAATGCTCAGAGTAGTAATATATCAATAGTGGGGTTTGATTGTGAGGTGTGTACATGTATTAATTGAAATGTTTTTGCCTGGAAATCTGCAAAGTTCTGGTGAAAGTCATCTCTTGCCCTTCATGATGGATTGATCTTTTCTAGGGTAGGTGTGGAAATTTATGAGGATCTGGAGTTGGGGAACTGGTGTAGGCAATAAGTATTGTGATTAGAAGATTTCTGTATCTTTGAGGATCTTGCTGATTGATTTGACGAGACTGTTTTGTCAATTTCAAAAGTGAATTTATATGTGGGTCATGGGAAGCTTTGCCTGTGGAATTGATGGAGAGGAGGTTTTTACCTTCCAACAGTGGCTAGATGCAAACACCTAGATTATCAGGCCTATAATTGGGGAAAAATCTCTTTGCAATTTTCTTTCCTTATTCTGTGATGGCACATTTTCAGATATTTGTCAGATTATTATATTCCAATCAGTAAATATAAGTTAGAATTTTAGTGCACAGTTTTTTAATATGTTAATTATTCATACATATTGTTTGAAGGTTAGGCTCTAGAAGCATGAAATCTTACGCTATGATAAATCTGTTAATTCACCAACCCTTTTTGGAAGATGTTGCTATATCCATTACAAACCAGTATCCATGGTGTGATATTTGTGCAGATTTTTGAAATTTGGGTTTTCATGACAATTTACTCATCGATATTTAAAAAGGGAAGATTGAGTAGATTAGCAAGTTAGTATCAAACTACTTGCAAAAATAATGGTGTTAGGCAGTATGGTGATTACTGCTGCACCATTAAAGCTGAGCTCCAGCAATTTAATGTTTCAAGTTTCGCTCCTGTTGTAGCCTAAGTGCTACAGCCCAGATCATCGTTAAATTAAGCACCAACACAAGTTCAAAAATAGTAGTTTTATTGTGCTTTTGCCATTTTCCATGGAGACTCTGAGTATAAAGAAAGAAGCTGGGGAAAGTGCACATGACATTCAGTATCTACCTTGCCTGGAAAGAATCTTAAATGACGGGTCAACATATTTGATTCAAAAGAAATACATACTAATTATTATGTAGCATTGCAAATATTTATATTCACTATGAATATAATCATCTATGAAATCCTTTCTTAGCTATTCATAGGAACTGCATCCTTCAAAAAGAATGTAGACTTGTTTCCATTATTAATTGCATAAGAACAGAGCAGGACAGTAGAATATTCTTCAAGAATACTCCTTGAAGAATAAACTACTAGAAGAAATAAAATTTCTCAATTATCTTTTAGGCTGTATCAGTAATTAACTGGACATTTTTAACACTCTGCTTCGTTATTGTTTATTGATATTACAAAAATGTTTTTTTTCCTTAAAGGGATACTTTTAAAGTTTATGCATCTATTAAGTTAAAATCAATGTTGCAGTTATGCCCCAATGGGTTTTTCCTTCACTTGGGGAAAAAGATGCAAGTAAAATTTGTTATGATTATCCAAAATTTCCAACATTAATCATATTTTTGGTTATTACTGTTCGATGTATGTTTTTTGCTGTTTTGTTTTTCTGTTTTCTTTTTTATTCCTATTGATACAACAATAAATATATACGTTAAAAAGATCATCCAAAATTTCTTTCCTTTGGATTGTTTACAAAATATTGTGCTGTGTATGGCAAGTATCTGTAGTAATCAGATTTGCTTTCTGATCTGAAACTAAAGCACTTCCAACATGTGGTTACTTAAACACATCAGTGAAAGATGACTTTCACTTCCATGTCTAATTGTTTCCACTGCCAAACTACTTTTAACTTTTAGCCAGAAGCTGCCTTCTTGGAACACATCTAGCCTGCTCGCCATGGCTGTAAGTCATGACAGTTGTAAAACTACTACCTCTTTTTGTGGTGGTTGTTAAGCAAATGACACAGTTGTAAAGTGGCTGCTGCAATAATTAAGCAAATTAAGTGAGCCAGTGGTTTGTTTTGGGTGCAGTTTTGCATAAACCAGAAATAAATGCCAGGTTTCAGTAAACTGTTATAAAATGTGGTCATGTGATTGTGGAATACTGCAAACAGCTGTAAAGGCCCAGTCGCCAAATGCTGAAGTTTAGTCACGTGACTCCTAGAGGGAGAAATTGCTGAATCCGGGCCCTAAGTAGCCCTGAGGTAGGTCCTTCGTATCTTTGAATGGTTGCTAAGTGGTTGTTCATAAATCAAAAGCCATCTGTAATGCATATTAGTAGCAAAGCACAGAATTCTATTAACACATATTATTTTGTTTTTTATTATTTACGTCTAGATTTTCCTTATTACTCCTTAATCTGGAAGAATACTACTTTGAACAACATACAGCTAATTACATTTTAAAGAAAGATAGCAAGGGAATAAGGTATTTCACTATTTTCATAAAAGGGAAAACACTAATATTGTGCTGTATCAAAATTCTGCAATAACTTTGTCTTCTAATACTTAGGAAAATTAAAGGATCATTTAAAATCTGCTCAAAATCAGTGATATTTGAGCCTGATGAAATAAGCCATCCCATTATTAAAGTAAGTAGATGACTAAGTAATATTAAGAATTTTGGCTGGTTTTAACATCAAACTCAAATGAAATTTTCTTTTTTCTGTGAATTCACATAGATTCCTTTGAGAGATTGTGTTAAAATTGCGGCACCAGAATATAGTGGGAATTATTCCTTTACAAGGTAAATGCTTTTAAAGATGTGTTAAACACATACTATATTTGTTTAATATCAACACAACTGAATAGTGTGATAATGTTACTTTCTTTCTCCCCAAATCTGTGTTTTAGTGGTACGTCTGGGCAGATTGCTATTTTATCTAGTCAAGTAAGTAACAATCTAAAAGTCCTTGTTTACAGCTTTTTTAATGTCATTTTTAAATTAAAATGCAAATCCTTGAAAGATTTTTCAAAGTTTTGCCATAATCTCTGAAAAGGCTTCTAATTCAGACCACTTGTTATCAAATTTGTATTTTATCAAGACAGTTTTGAAACTTCCATCATAATTCATACGATAAGTGACAGTGGAAAAATTAAGCAATGCTTAATGATGATATATTGGTTAACAATGCAGAGATAAATCAGATTTCTGTTGCTGCTGTATAAACGTAAGGAATACAAGAGATTTGTCAAATAATAAGCATAATGATACATAAGGAAGTTCAATGAGGGTATGTAGTATAACAATAGGTGACTTCAGCTCTGGCATTTGTACAAACTGCTACAGTGGGACATAAATCATGATGCTTATAAGATAAGCACCCCTGGTTGAACATAGACTGAATAAAACTGGTTTGCGTCAAAAGTGTGGATTCAGAAAAACTTGTCAACTTTGAACAGCAAAGGTTTTGCTGTGCCCCAGACTCATTAGCTCAGGGAGGCAAAACATTTTTATTATAAATCTTTGCACAAGCAAATATTTGTTTTAGGTTCTTCAAAGTAGAATCATACAGAGAAAAGTAGCAAATTGTATTAAGAAAAAAGACAAGAGATCTGATAACTAATGTAAAATGGAAATAAAATGGATAAAGGATAACATCTATCTGCATGCTTAATAAGTTCATAGGCAATGGGGAAGAACATATTTTTATTTTCTTCACTCAGGAAGCGATAAACAGCATGCTTGGCATGTAAGAAGTAAAATAATAGTGAAGATGAAATAACGGGAAGCTCAGATAAGATCATGAAGCCAAAGAGTACTTCTTTAACAATAAAGATCAGAATGTATCAGAATATCAAATATTCTCCTCTATCAAGATCAGAATAGTTAAAGCAGTGCACTTCCTAGTGGTATTGTATGGGTGAAAAAGATGAACATTGATGGATGGCTTTTAATTGCAGCTTTGATTATGGTTATTAAGAGTATCATGGGCTAAAAGAAACAGTCAATGAGTCCTGGAAGAAAAAAAGATAGTGAGGCAATGATTAATAAGCAAAAACTCCGCAGATGATGGACTAGAGAAAAATAGCTGCTTGGTATGATTGGGGAAAATGAAAAAAGGGGAAGGCAATGGAGAAGAAAGAGAAAAGGATCAGGAATATCATTTGAATGTTCCTGAAAGAACAATAACTATGATTTTCCACTATGCATGGAAAATGGCTGGCTGAGTAATTCTGGGAGTTGAAGTCCACACATCTTAGAGTTGCTAAGGTTGAGAAACACTGCAGTAGAGAAACAACAAAATGGAGAATGTTTGTCCATAAAGTCATTGGGATTTATGTCTGACAATGTCACTAACTGTAGGGAAACTTTTAACTTTTAAATAAAGACAAAGTTAAACTAGGATCACAGTGAAATATCAGACTATAATTTGGATTTGGTTTTTGTAAAAAAAACCTTTTAAAATTAAAATGTACCATTTTTTTCAGAGTATAAAACGCACCGGAGTATAAGACACACATTAATTTTGGGGGAAGAAAATAAGGAAAAAAAATTCTGCCTCTTCCTACCAGAATCTCTGTTCCAGGCTGCAGGCTTCCAGGCCTTTTGTCTTCTGTGCCTCGCATTTTCTGTTCCTCGCGTTGCTGAAATGCTGCTTCCACCATGCAGCCGGTGTGTAGAACAAGCGCAGCATGTTTTTGGGCATTTTCGGCATCCTGCGCTTGCTCTAAACACCGGCGCTTCCTCAAAAGATCAGCTGCATGGTAGAAGCAGCGTTTCAGCCCCACGTTGGGCGCATGCTCACAACAGCTGATTGGGGGTATTCCGGAAGGCAGATCTACCTGCCAGTCAGCTGCTCATGATGAATCAACGGGAGGAACAGAAAATGCGAGGCACAGAGGACAAAAAGCGTGGATGCCTGCAGCCTGGAACAGGTCTAAAAAGGGTGAAAATGGCAAGTGGGCGGGGCTACATTTGAAGTATAAGACACACCCTAATTTTCAGCCTCTTTTGGGGAGGGAAGTGCATCTTATACTCTGAAAAATACGGTAATTTTCATTTAAAATGAAGAGAAAAGGTTAGGAACATGATCTGAGGAGGAACTTTCTGAACAGTTGCTATCCATTTATTCATATTTTATAAGCTTCCCTGCATTTCTGATAATATCTAATAGCTACAGTATATTACAAAAAATAAGTACTAAACAAGTTATCCTTTTCTAAAGGCTTTTCTCACTAAAGAACAAAATATCATCGCACCCTTTAAAACCGAAAGAGTAAGTATATACTCTTCTATTCAAAGAAAAAAAATTCAAATCTTATGTAACTGTATGCTTTGTTTCTGAAAAAAAATATCATTTTTTAAAAGAAAATAACTGTGTGTTAGTGATTAAACATAATCTTGTTTTAACGTAAAAGTATTAGTGCCTTTTAATAGTTTAGGATATGAACTGTTAAATAAACCTTTTAAGGTGAAATATACAAACAATGTTTGATTTGCCAAATGTCATAAACAACAAAAAGAGTAATAAGAAACTGGAAATATAATACAGCATCTAGATTAGAGTATTAGAAATAATAGAGATTAAATCTAAAATTTGTTTGCGTGCAGTACAGATGCTCAGCTAGACCCTTTCCTAGGTTGAAGGGCTTGTGTGTGATTTAACTACAGTGGGTCGTAATGTAATTTTAATTATCTCTTTTTGTCAGGGTCAAACTAAATATGTATTTGAACTGGATGTTGCTGGAAAAGTCGAAGATGTCATACAAACACTTCACCAAGTATGAATAGTTGTTGGTTTTATTGCTACCTGTAGCATGGGATTTAGCTAATGAAACAGAGTAGATTCTCTTCATCTAATCAAATATTTGAAACAATTAACAAATGGCTAATTCTTTTTCTTTTGCATGGTAGTCCTGGGTTAAATGTGGCTATGCAATCATTAGGCAATCCTACAGACTGCCTCTGAAATCCCACAGAACAATCTCTGGCACAGAGATAGTTGAAAATTAGTAGACATGTACAAAACCACATTTCCAGGCAATCAAACAAAGGAGAATTTTTTTATCAGTTTCTTTTTTTTCATTTGTAGCAGTAATGAGTATAACTCTGCTTAGCAAATCTGTGCTTACTAATCATGAATTAGTAGCAGCACCTAGCCAACTCTGAGTGATCTTGAAAAGGCTAAGCAAGAATGTGCCTGATTTGTATTTACCTCAGTAAATTTCTTGGCTATGGGCTTCACTGGAAAACTGAAATAACATTACAGAAGAAGGCAATGTCAAAATCATTTCATATCTCTGCCAAGGAATCTACGTGGATGTAGTCACCAGAGTCAAACTTGACTCAAGGGAAGCATTGCTGCTGAGAATAGTACTGATTGGGACAAAATTCCTATGAATGAACACATATGGATGGATGTATAAAAACCTTGGTAAAGTTAAATTTGTTAAGAATCTATATCAAGAATCGATCTTTCAGGGAGTGTATGAGACTCTTTGTTTACTGTGGTATTCTACTTTTAGGATCTTCTGTTACAGTACTTAAGTTTTTATCATTTCAAAATGGTGATTAAGTAGGCTAATAGGTTGCACAGGTTCGCCTGATACACCAGTTGCGGCCCTTCCTTGACCGGGAGGCTCTACTCACAGTCACTCATGCCCTTGTCACCTCGAGGTTGGACTATTGCAACGCGCTCTACATGGGGCTACCCTTGAAGAGTGTCCGGAGACTTTAGTTAGTCCAGAATGCAGCCGCGCGAACGATTGTGGGTGCACCTCGGTACACCCACATAACACCTCTCTTGCACGAACTGCACTGGCTGCCTATTGGTCTCTGAGCCCAATTCAAGGTGTTGGTTATCACCTTTAAAGCCCTACATGGCTCAGAGCCAGGCTATCTCCGAGACCGCCTCCTACCACCATATGCCTCCCAGTGCCCGGTTAGATCTCACAGGGTCGGTCTCCTGCGGATCCCGTCGGCTAAACGATGTCGGTTTGCGGGCCCGATGGGAGGGCCTTCTCTGTGATGGCTCTGATTCTCTGGAACCAACTTCCCCCAAAGATTAGGACCATCCCCAGCCTGGTGATCTTCCGGAAGGCACTTAAGATCTGGTTGTGCCAGCAGGCCTGGGATTGATGATCAAATGGAACTGAATGTATTTTTAGATTGCTTTTAATTTTTTCTATTGTTATATTATTTTATACGATTTTATTGTTGTGAGCCGCCTGGAGTCCTTCAGGACTGGACAGCATACAAATTGAATAAAGAAGTAAATAAAATAAATATATAATAGTTTTCAGCAGTTATTGGGCTCTTGATGCTGGGGAATACATGTGGCTCTAAAGCTATGAATTGTGACTCTTGATCTATGATTTATAATTATATATGTCTGTTGTGATGCAAGATTGTAGATAAAAATGGATATAATGCAAAATTGGTAATTCTGACAGAAGTCTCATCTGTATTTGTGGACTTCAAATCTGTGGACTTCAAATTATCTGGGAAAACTTCTAAATTTCATTTGATTGCTTCTGTTTTTTAACAGTTATACAGAGCATCGCACTTGGACAAGCTAGGGGACCAGGCTGCTATGGTAAATATGTACTAGAGATAAAGTATTAACAGAGGGATTAATCTGACAATCCTATTTGCATTAAAAATTTAAAGGTGATTATTGTTATTATTTTAAATCAGATAACTGCTATTCTACAGTCACGTTTGGCCAGAACATCATTCGATAAAAACAGGTATGTTTCTCTATGTTGGTTCAGGAAACATCTCATCTTTTCACTCTTAGTTTTTTTTTTAAAATTAACATGCCTAGGAAAATATGAAAAGCAAAGAAAATATGAAAAGCAAAGAGTAGATCAGCAATAGGAAACTACGTGTTGCCTAATACCAATTTACAATGTTTTTTCTATTTATATATGTTTATCTTACTATGCTAAATTCTGAATTTTTGAATCGCTTATTTCTGTGACAAAATAAAGATAACCAAAGAAGTCTAAAATATGCTTGGAGACCCACTTTGTTGGTTCACATTTTATTGTTCACTACTGTAAAATAGATTTCACACTGGTTGTTATATATAAAGTAGTAAATATTATATTCTAAAAATATGTGTAAAGGTATGATAGAAAACTCTGGGATGTTCTGATAAGGAATAAGTAGAAACTTACACTGAGCATTTCTTCATTATTTGAATAGATTTCAGAATGTTTCTGAAATGCTACATATGGAATGTAAAGCAGAAATGGTCACTCCATTGGTAACAAATCCAGGGCATGTATGCATCACTGATGAAAACCTGTATTTCCAGCCTCTCAATGGCTATCCTGTGAGTAACTTGCATTTTCTAATCTGCTGCTATTAAAACCTTGATAAGTGTGCTAGCAAAATGTTCTCCAGGTTTATACAATGTGTTCTTTGTTTGGCCCTCAAATCAAATCATACAGTTCAGTCTCCAATGAATTCTGCTTTTAATTCTGCAAATCAAACAATCTTGTCATTTTCTATAAGTGCTATATTTCTCCAGGCTGAGGAAATCTAATTTCAATTTAATCCTGCTTTTTAAAAATATCCGTGTTAAGGATTAAGGATAACAATATTAAAGCACGCACACAAGTACTGGCCAGTTACGGTAGTACACTACCCTATCAGTGGTGGAAAACTAGTCTTGGGTCATTTCCTAATCGGTGACTTATAGAACTGGACTCACAACTATTGTTGTGTCAAAGTAGCAATAAAGACAGACTTATATTACTTCATTACCAATAGCATTAGCATTTAGACTTATATACCACTTTACAGTGCTTTACAGCCCTCTCTAAGCGGTCTAATATGTTGGAGTCAACATATTGCCCCCAACAATCTGGGTCCTCATTTTATCGACCTCGGAAGGATGGAAGGCTGAGTCAATCTTGAGCCTGGTGGGATTTGAATTGCCAAGTTGCAGGCAGCTGACAGTCAGCAGAAGTAGCTTGCAGTACTGCACTCTAACCACTGTGCCACCAAGGCTCATGATGGTTCAAATGATGCCACGAAGATGGTATGAATTAATAAATGGAAAATGGCCTTAATGGCTATTCTGTTAGATACTGATGATTCTGGGGAACACAAGAATTGGGGTCCTATGGCTTGCATATGTGGATTTCACTTGACATTTGAGATCCATCTGGCTTTTCTGCTGTAGTTAAGCTAAACACTTCTATCTGTTGTCAAGGTGCCATACTACCTCAATTAATTAAGAAAGTCAAAGTGTTCTTGCTGTGATGCTAACAAACTAGAAAGTAGTTCCATGTATTTCCTTGTGGGAAGCCATGGTATCTTCTGCACACTTGTGTATGTTTAATTATATTACACAACGTTTCTAAAATGTGAATCTGTCTTTAACATCAAGAAGAAGTTGGCTTAATTTTTAATTAACTTCCATAGATAACAAATAGCTGGCTATTTTCAGAACACATACAGATTACTGAACAATCTCAGAAATTGCCTCTCTAAATTAAGATAATTGACCCATCTTCTTAAAAAAAAAATCCTAACAATCTTCCAAAATGGCCTTTTCTTGGATTTAACATCAAGACTCACTGTTGATAAAGTGCTAGAGGAAAAAATGCATCTTCTATCTAGAACATGTGACTAAAACTGGAAGAAATGTGTCATCTTTTGACTTCTTTCCTTATAGAAACCTGTGGTACAAGTGACACTGCATAGTGTCAGACGAAACTATAAAAGAAGACATAGCCTGTCGCCTTTGGTAAGACAATACTTGCTTTTGATCCTTGGTATCATAGATGTGCTTCATGGATTTAAATTTAGCTATTTCAATTCCTTAGGGAACAACTATTATACAGTACAAAATCTTTCTGGATTTGGTGGAACAACTGATACAAAGTTACATTTTGATTGAATTTTCTAGCAGTTTTTAGAAAACTGTTTAACAGATAAATACATGATGTAATCATAGGTTTTTTTTAAAAGTGTATTTCTTTGTGGAAAGCTAGTTTATTGCTTTGATTATTGGAAGTATTTTGGTAGTGATAAAAGCAATAATTTAAATGGTACCAAGTGCTTGCCTAATAAAAATAAATTAATTGCAATGACTTTTTATGGTATAAAAATAATGTAGACATCGCTTTTGCTATTGTGAAAAGAATAAGAATCGGATATCTATGCTTAACATCTGCTATATAGATCCTGGTTAATTCAGTAATTTTGTTAACTTCATTACATGTCATTTTAATCTTTTTTTTTTTAATTTTCAGGGTCTGGAAGTATTTTGCACTGAGAATGATTTATGTTCAGACATCTATTTGAAATTCTACAACACTGAGG
This sequence comes from Pseudoxyrhopus heterurus, assembly GCA_032468235.1. NCBI lineage: Eukaryota > Metazoa > Chordata > Lepidosauria > Squamata > Pseudoxyrhopus > Pseudoxyrhopus heterurus. The sequence goes on from JANHJO010000801.1 coordinate 447,853, forward strand.
ACCGAGATAATGTCTATTTCTACGTGTCAAAATATTTAGGTTTCAACAACAATTCTAATAAATAATATAGTGTGTGTGTGTGTGTGTGAATCTAACTTCAGCTTTTTGTATAGATTTAGCTTTTATAGAAGATTGGAAGTATTGCATAGAAAAAGAGCTCTTTATTATTTTGTGGAGATACTTGCCAGGTTCTTAGCACCGTCTTTACATTTGTGTATGATTAGCAGAAGAAAATCATTGAAAGGTGAGAATCAGGCAAAGAGAGTTCTGTATTTTCCTTATGTTGTCATTTGATAATATCGTCTACATAATCAGAAGAGCAGCTTTAATATAAGGAAGGAAAATATTGCAACTTGTGGCAAATAACGAAGATTAAGTATATATTTTGATTAACACTTCTGTTGTTACCTATGGCTTTCCCCCCAATATTTTAAATAAAAATAAAAAAAATTCTCTTAGCCAATAATATTTAGATTGGGTGGCAGATAGAATTATGACAGAATTTATTAACCATCCAATTTACTTGAACCTTTAAATAACAGAGTTTAGTTTTATGCCTAAATTTTTATTTTGTTTTTGTTAGAAAAAATACTTCTGAAGACTTTGAAAACTAGTAAAAACTGAATTTAAATGAATTTGAATCCCAACATTAGCAAAAGAGCATGGATGGAGTACAAACATTAGACCTGTACAACACTTCAGAAGTAATATAGGGAAGGTAGTTCAGAATGTGGAATTCTCTAGACCAGCCAGTTTTTTTTCCTGCAGTTGCACAGCTACCTTATGTAGCCGCCATGTGATACATGTAGTCCTCAATTTATGACCACAATTGGGACTGAAACCTATATTGTTAAGCGAAGCAGTAATTCAATGAATTATGCCTGACTTTACTAGTCTTTTTGCTGTGATCAGTGAATCAACATGGCTGTTAAATAAATGACATGTTTGTTAATGAATACAGCTCCCCCCCTCCCATTGCTTTGCTTGTTGGAAAATCGTAACTGGAGAACACAGGACCCCAGGATGCTGCCGCCTTAATAAATGCACGCTAATTCCTAAACTCCCAAACTTTGATCAGGAGTGCTATGACAGTAGTAAGTAAGTAGTCACTATTCAGTGCCATCGTAACTTTGAATGGTTGCTAAACAAATGGTCGTAATCGGAGGACTACCTGTATTGGGAAAATGTAGTGATTTAAAAAGAAACAATAGGTGGCACATTTTCATCAGTTTCTTGGAACTGAGTGCAAAGCATTGCATATCTCTTACAAGCTAATGACAAAATTGATCAAACAAGCCAAATCATAAATGTAGTAGTATTAAAATAATTTGGCAGTACCAGCAACTCTTGTGCCTGAAGCAATGTTTTCTCCTACATAACAATATTTGTATTTGCCTATCTTTGAATCTCAGATCGTATGCCTAAAAAAAGAAAGTGGAACATGAAACACACCTATAGTTAATTTGCATAAAATCTAACTTCCCGACAGGAAATTTGTTTTTAAGAGGCTACAACATATCTACTAGGAAGGCAGACATGAAGTTCAGAGAAATCTTCGTCTATGCAGAAGAAGAAGCTGAACAGAGCCCACAGCGGCTCTTTAGCGTTTTGTCATGGTTGCAGGAGCTGTTGCTTTGCTCCAACATTTAATCTGATTTCAGTCAATACTGTTGGGAAAATTTTTAATAATTTTCCTGACACAGCATTTGAAAAAACGCTCCTGACACAGCATTTGAAAAAACAGGTATAAACAGATCTTACAATGGATTGGTTGTAATATAGATCTTGAGCCACATGAAAAGCCTGAAACTTGAGCTCAGAATATTTAGTACAGTACCACAAAAGATGTTGAAAGATAGGAAGGCAGCTATGTACAGTGTAATCCAAAATCGAATGAGGTATGAGCATGGTCAGTGGGATACTAAAAGACAAGTCTAGTTTGGATTAAGAGTAGCACATCAAAACGTGTGTAGAGTCAGTATAAAGAAGGTTAAAGTCCTCAAAGATTAAACAAAATCTTTAATATAACTTATTTTATTCCCATCATATTACATTAATTTGTATATTTTAATGCAGGCAGATCACCTTCATCATCACCCATCCCAAGATTCTCATTATCAGCTTTTTTTGCCATGAAATTTCCATGGAAGACAACAGCTCAGAAGACAATTACTTAGAAAAACTAGTGGAGGATTGCTCTTAATAATTTCTGATTTTTATATGAGAATTTCTCATTTATATATGTCTAGAATGTAGACATATATAGAATAGGGATAGCAAGATAATTCTTTTGTGGAGAATAGCTTCACCCATTTCTCATAAATCTGAATACTTGCTGTCATGCTTGCCTTATCTGATCAATGATGAGTGATGGCTCTATAAGCCTTGTGGGATAGAAATTCAACCTAATACAAGTTCCTTGGAGAGTTTTAATTGCAAATTACATTGATTTCTTTTTTGCATTCTGTCACATTTTATGTATCTTTCTAGAAAATCATATTACGGAGCACACCGCGGAGAGCTACATGTTACAATGGCAACGAGGGCATATCTCAAACTACCAATACCTTCTTCATCTCAATAATCTGGCTGATCGGAGTTGCAACGATCTTTCCCAGTACCCTGTCTTTCCATGGATCGTAGCAGATTATTCTAGCTCAGAACTAGGTAAGACTTGGAGAGAAGCAAAGTAAATGCAATGGGACAATCCAGACCAGGTACCCTGTGCAGTTGGATGCTTGTGCTGTCAGTTCATTTTCTCAAACTTGTTTCCAAAATGGAATAGTGTTTAGTAGCAACATCATTTTCAGTATTATTGGAATATAAACTTGATTTTAAAAAATTGCACAGCCTGCTGCTTACTTTGCTACATTTAGACTTTCAAATGAATCCTTGAGGAAATACAAGTCAGGAAACATTAATAACAAACTGGGGCATGAAGATAAGAGATTCAGTAAGTACTGCTGCAGAAACCCATTCATTTCAATTAAGATTGCATAGAGTTTCACAGCCTGCATTGTAAGCACTAACTTTGACATGTTATTCATAGAAGGTAAGGGTCTTGAACAGATTTGAGAAGGGTGGTTTGCATATATATGTTTTCTGCTTATCTAAAAGAACTAAATAAGAGTTGTTAGCATGTTTTTTTTTAAAAATGATTGATTGTACCTTTTCAATATGGTTTTAAATAAAGTTGCTTGCTATCTAAAATCCAAAAATCTAATTTCTCTGAATTTTCAACTTGAAGAAAGCATAAAAATGTGTATTTTACCAAAATAGCATGCAAAACTAAAATAGCCTAAAATTGATAATTGTGAATAAAAAATATCAAATGACTGAAACTTCCAAAAAACATGTATTTTATTTTTAAATTGGTTATTTTAAAATAAGTTAAAAAAGAATCTAAATAATATATATATACATCTGTTACAAAACCCCATTATATTAGATTTTGTTTGCAAAACATTTGTCCATTGATTGTTTCATTATATTTTTCATACTGGTAATAGGTTGTGAAAAAAATGTTAAAATATTAAAACATAAAATAAAGGAAAAAAACTGTGTTCATGAAGTTTAAGGTTTTTCGGGTTTAAGAAGCTAATTAAAAAACTGGAAATGGGGTGCATTCATTAAGTATAGACTTGCTGATTTGATTGTGAAGTGAAAATTGGGCTAATTTTTCCATATTTTTTTTCATATATTTGAGGATAGAAAAAAAATACTTTCCCACCAAAGTAACTACAGTGCAGATCTCTGAAAAAACAAAAATGTTCAGTGAAGTTTTTTCCCCTACACTGAAATTATTGGAATCAGTAGATTTATTCTTCTAAATTCTTCCCAAGGATTACAATTATGCTTTAAAGACTGATGAAGAAAGTATAGGTCCTAATTAATCCTGATTTGATATCTTAAATTTTGTCCATATGCTTTAGAAAATAAAATTGTCATACCATTGTTAGCAATATAGTATATGTTTACAAATGTTCTTTTTTCATAGATCTAACAAATCCCGAAACTTTTCGTGACCTTAGTAAACCTGTAGGTGCACTAAATAAAGAAAGATTGGAAAGATTATTGGTATGTAGAAAAACACCTTGTTTGTATATTTGTATGTGTGTGTTTATGTGTTTACTGTATTTTAATTTTTTTTCTAGTAAAATGTTTTAATTTGTTATAAAAGATAGATGCAAAATTGATAGAAGAACTGGTTTTAAAAGTAACTTTTAAATAACGTAACTTTACCTGTATATATTTGAGAGGGTCTAATTTCAGGTGGGATTACTTGGTAAAGGTATCCAAATGTGAATACAAGCAGATGCATTGAGAGAAAATGGGAAAACCAAAGAAGGATTGAAGATCCAGTGGTCCTTCAGGTGTTCCTAAACTAAAACTCCCAGCATTTCTATCATTGCACATGTATTATTAAGCAAAGGTGCTATTTTTCTTGTGGTTCAGCAACATTTAGAATATTTTTCTCAAGTCTGTAGTAGAACATAATTGGCTATTATCTAGGTGTAAAGAGCAGTATAGCTCAAAAGTTTATAGCTGATATATTTAGGTTGAACTGTGATTTATTATTAGACTATCAATAAAAGATTAAATATGTGACTATTTCTAACTAATTTTATTATTCAGTAAGCCAATTTTACCTAAACATTTCAGTATATACAAGAGAAGGGTGCAAAACACTAGTTTAGAATATCTTTCTAAGGTTTTCATATGCAGGTTGCAGTGGTTTGAAAGGTATTTTTTCAAATATTTTAGGATCAGATTATACTGTGCATATAAACCTTTTTTTTTTAAACTGGATACGGAGAAGAATTCATCCAAGTGCACTGGAGTCTAGCATGTTTCTGCAAAATAATACATTTTGTTATTGTTCCCTGTGGCAATCCACTGAGATTGAATACTGCATATGGTTGTGTCAGTGACTCATTTCAGTCATTGTGGAACAATGTGCACAAAAAAATGAAGTGCTGACTCACTTTTTAATATAAACTCCACGTAATTACTATAGAAGAATGTTATCACTGAATTGATTCTCTCCATTTTCCCCCCTCCGCTCCCCATTTTTTTTGCCTTTCTTGCATTGATAGGTGCGTTATCAAGAAATGCAAGAACCAAAATTTATGTATGGCAGCCACTACTCATCACCAGGTTATGTTCTCTTTTACCTGGTCAGAGTTGGTAAGATATATGCAAAGGTATTTCAGAGAATATCGTTATGGTACTTCATTGAATATATGTATCTAACCTCTTTTGTTTTTACAGCACCAGAGCATATGCTTTGCTTACAAAATGGAAAGTTTGATCATCCTGACAGAATGTTCAACAGGTTAGTTTTGTATCTCGCAACCAGTTCAGGTAACTTTTGTGTTTGTCACACTTACAGTGTTGCTTTAAACAACAACTGGTTATTCTCTGTACTATTCTTAACTAGTATTGCAGAAACATGGAAGAACTGTTTAGATGGGGCAACAGACTTCAAAGAGGTAAATAATCTTCTTGTACTTCAATCTGTAGTAATTGGCTTCCTTTTATGTTGCTGATTGAAATGCTGTAGATATGTCATTTAAAAGTGAATTTCCATCTAACCGGTCTAAGAAGTTACCCCAGCTTTTGGAGCCTGTCACACAGGAAATCTCAAGTTGTTAGCATCCCTAGTTATAAGACTAAGATAATAAATGATATTGGACTTCTTCTAAAGACTTGCAGCCAGGCATGACTGGAATAGATTCAATGTGGCAAGCTTAAATATAGTTTATTATTCACTGAGAATTTTTCCTGATAGATGCTTCATGTTATCATATCACAATAATTAATTATGAGCCTGGAGCTGCAGTGGCGCAGTGGTTAGAATGCAGTACTGCAGACTACTCTGCAGACTTGCCAGTCAGCAGTTTGGCTGATAGAATCCCACCAGGCTCCAGGTAGACTCAACCTTCCATCCTTCTGAGGTCAGTAAAATGAAAACCCAGATTGTTGGGGGCAATATGCTGATTCTGTAAACCGCTTAGAGAGAGCTGTAAAGCACTGATAAGCGGTATATAAATCTAATGCTATATTATACTATTACTGATGCTTCAGAATATTATCTAAACATCTGCTAAATGTTTAAATAAAAACAGGAGTTTGAATCAACATTTGAAGCACAAAGATACATTGTACAGTGAAAGTTGGCAATTAAATATTCCCTGCTATGGGTAGGTAAAATATAGATTACATTAAGTGCTACCATGATTGAAATGGTATAAACACAATTGAAATAAACAAACCAAGCTTTATAAAACTTGGACTTTCTTTTGTAACGTATAGCAACTTTTACCTCTGTTGTTTCTTTTCTGCCGAAAAAGCAAGCATAGGCTTTATCATATCAGTAATGGCATCACCTCTTGAAGAGAAAACCTTGAAGGATATATCTTCAACATCATGTCATTTTATACATAACTTTATCATTCAGTTGCCGGCTTTTATCCAGCAGAATAATGCTTAGTGGAGATTCAATAATACTCATGGGACTGGGGAAACAATCTTCATGATCTTTTATCCTCTTGCAGGCTCTGTAAAGCTGAGCTAGAGGGCATAAAAGCCATTACAGGGAAAAATGAGAATCTTTTCCATTCCTCTTTCCTATACTAAAAAGCTTGTGTTGTGTTCTGTTTAGTGTTTATTTTTTTAATCAATGCATGGAACCTTTGCATTAATATGTGCAATAGAGATCCACAACTGTAAACACATTCAAGAAAATGCAGTCTTAGTATAGATTAAGATCTACTGTTGCACAAAAATGTGGATGGTGGCCAATATAAATCTTTGTACTATGGAATCAAGTGTGCTAAATTTATGCACTTCAAGATAATTTATTTCACTTTAAAAGATAGCCAAGTTAACATTCACCTGGCTAATCTGTTGCTGACAAGTAAAAAAGGATATCCAGTTTGGCTGATATTTTAAGGTAAGAAAATAAAGCCCCACAATATTTGGCCACAGAAGTTTCCTGATACCAACTGTAGCTTAATGGTTTACTTGGATAGTCTGAATCTGATAACTTCATGGTTAATGTGAATGCTGTATCTTTGATATTCTGACATGTTGGTGACAAATGCCCAAACTTAAAAATACCTGGCCAACAGTGCATTCTACCAATTCAACTTGAGAATGGAACTACTGGTCTATCTTCTGTTAGGAGTTATTCAGGTTTGGATTTTCTTTTTGAAAGAGTGCGGTCTGTTGTGTGACAGTGCCTTATGCTGGCTTTAGAAGCATGAATAAACACTAGTAAAATTTTTGCTGTAATGCTGTTATGAATATAAATACAATTTTGTTTCATTGCTAACAGTTCCCCACTTTTCTTTTATCCAGTTAATCCCTGAGTTCTATGAAAATGATTCTAGTTTCTTATTAAATAATCTGAAACTGGACTTGGGGAAGACACAAGGAGGAAAGATGGTTGACAATGTAGAACTTCCTCCTTGGGCATCAGGTAAATAGAATTTTAGGTGTAACTATTATCTGGATTCTGCCTCAGAGATTTGCCCTCACACATTCAATAAACCTCTGGAATAACATCCATTTTTCTCCTACTCTGAAAGTAATTATGACAAAATTCTGAATTACTGATTAATAAAAGCTTCTTGTGCTTTTTTAATTAGTTTTTTTAAGGAAAACAGGGAAATGTAAATAGAGGTGTACTGCCTACAACATGCAAGAAATTTGGATATTATTTATTTCAGATGCCAATGATTTTCTCCAGAAGAGTCAAGATGCTTTAGAAAGCCAATATGTGTCAGAACATCTCCATGAATGGATTGATCTTGTGTTTGGCTATAAGCAAAAGGGCAATGAAGCCATTGCAGCTCAGAATGGTAAGTTTGATATAGATATTTACAGTTCTTAAGGGTTATTTATACATTTCAGCTGTATGACTTTCTCTTATACTAGGACTTCTTTGACACACACAGCCATTATTGAACACATAATATGTCATAAAGTACCAATTTCTCTTCCATATCTGTTATAAATTATAAAGCTAACCAAAACAGATTCAACCATATTTTAATGGCACAGTCCTAGATATGTTTTTTCAGAAATAAAATTTATTATGTCAAGTAGTATTTGCTGACAGGTAAAAGCCTGCAAGTATTGCTGATTTTTGTTGTATGCTTTTATCTTGCTTGATTATAACTTTATTAAGTTTAAGTTTCTCTTTAGTTACAGTTACAGGTCATGACCATAATCTTATATAAATATACATGGAAGTAAATTATATGAATTCAGTGTGGCTTGCTTCTGAATAGCCACATATATGTTTCCATTGTAATTAATGTAATAAGATGCTTCTAAAGTAGAGTGGGTTGCTTATGTATTCATCAATAAACCAGTCAGAATTATCCATCACATTTGACTGCTACTTGAAGTAGCATCAAAGTTCTACTTGAAGTAACGATCAGTTCTAAGACTTCTGCAATAAAACTTTTACATAATATACGGTACTTTGATTTAGTGGATTTGTAAAAAATATCTGCTGGTTCCACTGGGTTGCAGCTAGGCATTGCTTGGCTTCTAAGTTGCTGCTTGCTTCCTCCACTCTTTTCATTGTCTTTGGAAGCTTCTCTACTTCTCGGATCCATAAATTTGGACAATGATCCTGTCAACTATTCCTAGTTTCCAGGTGGCCTCATGGATGTGCTCAGGTTTTAATATACTAATCTGCTGTGTTTGTGGTTTCTGGAGTTGTCTTTTATCACTGGACTGATGCTCATGCTGCCGTTTGGTTCTTGGGTACAGCTCTCCCCCTCTCCCTCCCTCCCTGCTTCCCTCCCGCCCTTAATGGACATTTGACTTTACTAGACATCCCTTCATTGCATTCTCTCACATAATCAAAGCTTGTTCCTCTGAGAAGTAGGCAGTGTAAGCCTTCAAAGGCACGAAGAAGTACAGTTAGCATTGTCTGATACAGATAATTCACAGGACGAGGAGAAATGGGTTAAAATTCTGTTTCAGAGACCTTGACCTATTTATATAGCACAAGCTGTATAACTGTTAGAAATTTACATTATGAGAGATTATAAAGAAAAGAGTATTTGGATATGGAGCAGTTGCACAGAGAACTTTAAAAAATTATATAGCAGACAATAAGTGCTATATGTCTTGATATTGATTATAGCTTAAATTTGTGTACAAATGACAGAGCATGTTGTTGTGAGAGATTGAAGAATGCTTCTTGATTAAGAGTCTTACCATAACAATTGTATTTTCAAGTAGCATACTTCTCTACTTCTTTTTAGTATTTCATCCTTTGACCTATGAAGGAGGAGTAGATCTGAACAGGTAACTTCTATACGCTTATAGTGAGAATATAGTATTCGTATCCTTCTATTACAAATCCTGGTTTTAATTACAAATTTTATACATCTCCCTTTGAGAGAATGCTATGTATGATGCTTAACCACCACCCATCCCCAAAAAGAAAAAAATATATTGCCCCAATGCAGTTCTTTAGCATGAATCCTGAGGTATCTTATATGCACTCAAAGGAGATACTGTGATAGTCTTTAGACAATCTTTAGATTTGCAAAATAATCAGCAACCGACCCTTTAGGAAAAACCCTAAAAAGAATGGTGCAAGATGCATGTTCAGGAATAGTAGGCTGAACACAAAGCATATTCCATGTCTTGAATGCTCCAATGCCTGATGGAAGAGGAGACACTAAAAACTGGAGGTAAGCATGAAGAGATCAAGCATGGCATAGTCTTGAAGCGGGCATGACTACTTTATTGAAACCCTAGGTAGGATCACTGCATACTGCAACATTTTGGTGTATAGACCACTTATAATCCTGTACATTTAATGGGATACTCAATTTGGAAAGCTGCAAAATCCACACATTAGTAATTAATAAAATCAATGGCATTGGGCCTTTCTCAATGCCACATTCCCGGCTTTGTAAACATGCTAAGAATAGTTCAAGATTCTCGTATGTTTCTACTCCCCTCTGATTCCAAGTTTGGTATTGAGATCCTGGTTTGTCTAAATCAGTTTGCCTTCTGAACAGGACAATTTTGGTGTAAACATTGAAGCTCTTTCTATCAAAATAGTATTTAAAAGGGTGATATTGGAAAAAGCTGATTAAACAAAGAATACATTCCAAAGTAAATTTCTCTTCCTAAGGCTTTGTAGACTTTGCAGGCCATTTTGAAGATTTTGTGGAATCTGCACATGAGTTGTATTTCCATAAATTAATTGTTATGGCAATCGTAACTAGCAATTAGCTAGTTATGATATGTAAAACTTTTTATTTACTAGTTTAAGAAATATGCAATTCTGGTTAATTCAGTGTTGTAAAGATTAAAGAATAAACTGGAGTTGAAAAACATTTGAGATTCTCATTCCATATTGTTTATTAAAAATGAAGTTATCTCTAAATTCAAAATGATTATCTACAAAAAGGAAGAGCAGAAATAAAAGAAAAAAATAGGAAAAACATTACTTTTTCAGTTTAGAATTGCCTGGTTCTGAAAAATTTCCTCCTACCAATATATATCCTCAGATTTCCTGATGATTTCTTCCTGCCACTAAATGTGTGCATAAGTCATATAAAAAGCAAGAGCAGAACAGAAAAGTCTATAAATATATGTTTAGTTAAACAGTACCAAGAAAATGAATTGCCTATAAATAACTCTCATGTTTAAGTACCATTCATTCAAAGACTTTTCTCTATCCTTCCAGCAGAAATAATAAAAATAAGAATAAAAGCAATAAGATATTGGTTGGAAATGGGAGAGAAAGGGAAGAAATACAACTGAGTAGGGATAAAGGAAAGACAAGAAAACTTTAAAGGGAACCAAAGAAAAAGAAGACTTGTTTGGTGAAAAGGGCTAAATTCACCAGACAAGCAGCTCCTTCAAAGCCAGTCAGTCTTCACAGCCATCCTTTCAACAACAATGTCTGCATCCCTTTGCATTTCATGCCAGACAAAGTAATTATTAGGGGTGGAGAGTAAGCCCTCATTTTCCTATTATGTTAGAAATAATTTAGTGGACATTATACTGTAGTTCCTGCCACAGAGGTAAGGAGAGAAAATTCTGTATCTTGAATCCTGTCAGCTTAAACTATGAGAACTATTATTGTTGAAACATACAGCTTTAACTTAGTATAATAAATATGCCCAAATGTGCTTTTTTCCCAATAGGCAACTGAACTTTCTTGGTTTTTTTCTTTGGAAATGTTTCGCCTCATCCAAGAAGAGGTAATCCCAGTCAGTTCTAACCGACTAGTGGGGAATTAAGGATTTATATTCTTTGCGGTCATTTGGTTGTTAGTATTCTGAGGGAAGGTTGTTAGCTCCCAAGAAGAAGCTTCTTGAATAAGAAGTGAAATTTTTTCAAAGAAAAAAACCAAGAAAGTTCAGTTACCTTTTGGAAAAAGCACCTTTGGGACAACCATTGCCTAAATGAGCCTGAATGAGAATCTCCATAGATACCGGTATATAATCATATATCTATATATACTATGATGTTTTTCTTGATACTATGCAAGGTCATTTTTTTCTTCTCCTGAAGCATTATGGACACAAATGAAAGAGTAGCTCTGTTAACGCAAATCTTGGAATTTGGACAGACTCCAAAACAGTTGTTCACAATCCCACATCCAAGAAGGATAATCCCAAAGTTAAAAAGTTGGTCTCGAGCATCCAGCCATAGCCCTTCTGTGACTGAATCTTCAGGTAAATTTAGTAAACTTTTAGATTCTGCTTATTGTTCAGCTTGTTGTCTATTTCAGTCCCTGAATTCCCTACCAGGTTTGAGCCCCATAGAATAACTTCTGACCATGATTACCTATAAGGATGAAATTGATAATGTGGTGCCTTCTGGTAGATATTATAACTGATACTTTTGGGGGGGGGTATTTAAGAGAGAAGAGTTACCTGAAATAACATCCTACAGTAAATGTACATTTTTTGACTTTCATCTAATTACTTTGATTTTACATTATTATCATGTTTGAAAAGTTTCTCCAGGTGAAGAATCTTTTGAGGATCTGACAGAAGAAAGCATCTTACTTTCCTGGAATAACATGGCGAGTTTAAAACTTGATGGGCAGTACAAGATCCACAAAGGGTAAATTCTAGCAGCCAGATGGGCAATTGTATAAAATGAAATAATATATATTTTAAGTCGTCTCAATGATCTACAACCCTATTACAAGAAACAAAATGCTTAGTGTAGGGAAAGAAATTTATTTCTTTCTTTTTTTTTGTCAATCAATTTTTATTTTATTCAAAACATTAAAATAAAACTCCAGAAATTGGGAAACATGCAAAACGGACCACATCGAAAAACAGTACATAAAAAACCCAAACAGTCATACATATAAATTGTCTCTCCCTAGTTGAATACTGATAAATATATTTCAAAAATAATAACTTCTCCCCTTTGCGAAGCAAACACACAATTTATAAATTTCTATAACACTGTTTACCCAACCCACTTAATCTGACATCAGTCTACTATATGAAACCATAGTTAACATGTAAAACCAACAACTAAATTAAATTTCAAAACCCTCTGTTAAGAATCTATTTATTATATTTCATTTGCAGAAAGTTCACCATACTTCTGGTCTATTATAAGTCACCACAATCATTGTCTCTGGTCCCTCCAGGATCAAATATCCTCAACTGATTCTTAGTGATAAGGCTTTTCCTTAAGATAGTAATCAGGATACTTTCCAGCAGTTGGATTTTATTCCCCAGAGTCATAGTTCTCTGTTGTGTGTATTTCCACAGCATTTGCTGTACAAAAAAGTATCCTTTCTCAGAGTCCTCTAACCAACTTTCTAAGTCCACCTCATCTTTCAGGACTGCTAGTGGCAAGTTACATTCCAATCCATTTAATTGTAAATCTTGTAGTGCTGTTACTTACATCTGATTGCCATCTTTTAAAGCCATAATTACTTTATCAAGCTTTTTATCTAATTTTTCAAGCTGAACTTGTAAGTTGAAAAGTATTATTTCTGCCCAGCTTTACCAATAACCTTTGTCTTGATATATTTCTTGCATTTTGACTATAGTTTAATACAGGGGTGTCAAACTCAATTTCATTGAGGGCCACATCAGGGCTGTGGTTGACCTCGGGGGCCAGCTGGCTGGCTGGTTGTGGCCAACTGGGCCAGCTTGACCCAACTCTCCAAACTGCTGACATGTTTCCTCTTCCCATTGGGTAGACCGGGCTGAAGCTACCCTGGCCTGATTTCTTCACACTGGGTAGACCAGGCCGATCTTTCATCTTCGCATTGGGTAGACCAGGATGGCCCCGTGGGCTGGATCCAACCACATTGCAGGCCGCATCCAGCCTGCGGGCATTGAGGAGTTTGACACCCCTGGTTTAATATAATCCAAAATACCTCAGTAGTTAAACTTTCACCACTGGAATTTTTATGACACAACTTTCACAACTGGAACGTTTATGGCACAACTAGTCATAAAATTCCTTCCAAAGACAGGAAGAACACCATCACAGATAAGCCTCAAAACGCACTGAAAACAGCTTTTCCAGCAGAAAAAGAGATATTTTTGTCAAAAAGTAAAAAAATAAAGACCAGGTTTTTTTAAAAAAAACTTTATAGAATACATAATCCCTGTAGTGAAAGTACAATACCAACATAAATAAAATCAGATCTCTTTCACCAGCCAAAGTTGCCATGGCTTACATGAGGAAGAAGCAGAAGTAATTTATTGCAGCTAATAAAACAATAAAAAGGACATAAAGAAAAAACCATTTTAAGATCAAGAAGGGGGTTAAATTAGATCAACATTAAACCAGTAGATTGAAAGTAAAAATCAAAAGGACAAAAAAGGATCAGAATGTGATATTAAAACTCATGCGTTCTTAAAAGAGTAGACAGTTGGAAAAGGTGGAGACTCGACTCTGCAACTGCTCCCACTTTTGAGTTGGTATCTTCTAGGTCCTCTTCTCAGGTAGGTCCACGGTTGTTGAAGGGTCATCTTGAGTTACTATCCAGGAAATATGCTACCAAACAGCCAGCTTTGGTGGTGAAACCAGCTGTTTTTCAGCAGGAAAAAAAGGCCCTGCAGAGTCAGGATGCCATCAGGAACAAAAATTTCTTTTGCTCAAACAAGATATTTAGTCTTATACTGTATAAAAGCTGGACTTAATATATTGTCCTTTGTTCTTACTAATGGCATTTTCACTTTTATAAAGCAATTAAATATTTTGGATGACTGTCCAATGAATGATTGAAAGAACCTAAAACATGGTACTGAAGTTAAGGCAAAGAGGTTGCAGTTCCTTCTGTTAGCAAACATTGGGTATAACCCCAAATAACACAGTTGGAGAAATATTTTCAAAGAAAATGGCAGAAACTGCCTCCTGGATAAAAACATGAAGGTGATTTGTAAAAAAAAAATCAAAATGTCAGGTTCTTCATATCTTAACAGCTAAAACAACTGCTTTGAACTGAGCCAAGGGGGTGAAAAAATAATTTTGGTGTAATTAAATGTCGAAATTTTAATTCAGGTATTACCAGCACTAACTGGCTCTCATTGGGAACTTCATTTGACCATTTTCATTTTGAAAACAGAGTTTCTGTTGAACTTGGAGGTGGATGAGAAATCACGCTAAACTTTGAATTGATTTGATGCCTGTAATTTTGAAATATTCTTTCCTTTAAGACTTTATCAATTAAGTGCTTACTTTAGTTACTTTGGAGTAAATCCATTGAATACAAATGGATTTATATCTGAATATCAAACAAATTTAGAATTCCAGGGTGGGTTAAATGTAACGAGTTAGAGACTTCAGGAAGCACTGGTGTATGTTTTCAATCAGCCTGAAGTAACTATAAATAACATGATTTTGTTTTGAAAAGGCCAATAACTGGAATTGCCATGTGTTCTACTTCTAACCAATCTTCCATCTTTACTACATCTCTAGGTGAGTAATGCCTGTATCAGGTGCCTGCTTTCGAATAATGTGAAATGTTAGAATTTCAAATGGGTTTACTATAGGCTTGGCATACATTATGGTCTGTAGAATTTAAATTAAATTAAATTAAATTAAAAATCAAAAGATTCACAGACTATCTGAACATGTTAATATGAATATATTAAATGTACGTATACATGAACAAAAAGGAAGGAAGCTGTTCCATAGTTCTGTGGAAGTACAGAAAACATCACATGGTGCAGAAGTTAACTTCCTTAAATAACCAGAGTATGGACAAATTCCTGTTAAAATATTAGAAGTTAGGGTAGCATAGTACTTTCAGTAGGTGAAAAATATAGTAACAGAAGTGGCTTTATAAAAGAACAAGGTAGAGATTGGCATGCTTGCCATGAACATCAAGTTTTGCAAAAGTACAAAAAATAGATTTAATTGCGTCTGTAGAACAATCTATACTCCTTTCATGTTCAGTGAAAATAATTCTAAAATGAAGTTGAAGTTTATCCTGTGCAAGCTCATTCAAAGACAGTAATGTTTCACCTTTTAATACATACTGTATTTATATACTAATATAAAATATATAATACCTTTCAATTGCTTAACAAATGCACTTATTACTTATGCATCAGTATACAAAACTGCACAAACACAGACCTTTTGCCAACTGAAAGTCCATATCCTGACTAGGTTGGTTTTTCAAACTGGAAGGTGAAGGATGCCTTTAAATGAGCACAGTTATTATTATTTTTCTCTCATCATTTATATTAGATTCAACTTTGAAGATGTTTTCGGCAGATTCAAAAATGCTTCAGAGGAGTGTGTCTTTCTCAAACATGGTCAGTTCTTCCAAGCCTTTACTGTGGCTTTTTAGATTTGATTGGGACTATAATTCAGAAAACAGCTGAAATTGATGCAGGCTGAATTAGAGGCTGCTGATTTGCTTCCAAACGTGAAGTAGGTTTCAAAACATACAAAGCTTCTTGATGCCCAGTGCCAATCTGGCCAACCGGGACAATATTCCTTTTAAATCTAAGCTAGGAGACTGATATAATCTAGGCCAGGGCATGCAGTCTTCATTAGGAACACATAGTTAAAGGCCTGATGTAGAGATGGCAGTCAGAAAGATGGCTCTTTTTTTCTTTTTTACCTTAGATTTAGATACACCAAAATAATGTGATATGTTTAACTACTTCAAAAGAATAGCTTTTGAATCCATCAAATACAAAATACGTTGTTTCAAAATATATTAATATCTTAAAGTATGCTATATGATTTAATAATATGAACCAACACTTGTTGATTTTGTTACAGGCTTTGTCGTCTTGTTTAATCTTACCAGGGAATAGCACCGTTGTATGTTCTTCATGGGACAATAATATGTATGTGATTTTACACATTCCTAAATGTACAGCACTAGTTCATGAATCCTTTAATTGGGGCCAATCTTTCCATGAGCTAAGTTTAAGTGAATTTGAGGAGGCAAAAGATTGTGCATGTACATGAGTAATAGAATAGAATAGAATTCTTGACTGGATAAGTGTGATTAGATATAATTGGATATAATACGTTGCACAATGGGCTACCCCAGTGACCAGATCTGGCCAGGTTTTCCTGTCAGAAATAGTTATTTCTACCATGGCTAAATCTTTGAACGAAGCAGCTGTTAGCAGCTGATAAATGGCAGCAGGTTGTTAAGGAGAGATTTTTATGTTACATCACAGTCTCCTTACAACACTTCTTAAATTAGCCTTTGGGAACAACTGAGATTAACAAAAGATTCAATAACCAATCGGTTCAGTTTTATTCTTTATCTCAGGGAGCAAAATAAGTTGTTCTACCTACTCTTGTTAATTGCTGACATTGCAATATTTGCCTTATTAGAGGATCTCCCACTGAAACTAATGAGCAGGACAATCCCAAATATAAATGCTTTTTAAAATACTTTAACAATGGGAAAATGAGAAAAACTACATTTTGGCTTACCTTTGTTTGTGCATGTACTATTCTGAATAAAATTGCTCTCCAAAGTATTTATATATCCCTTTCTTTTTTATTTCTAAAAGATATTTCTACTCAGTAGCCTTCGGAAGGCAGCAGGACACCTTAATAGGGCATCATGATGCCGTCAGCAAGATCTGTTGGCATAATAATCGTTTATATTCTGCATCTTGGGATTCAACAGTAAAAGTAGGTATGATTGTGATGGAAGACATTTTGCAGGTCATTATTTCCTGCCCAGTGCCCTCTAGACATAATATAAGTTGACTACAATTTTCAGGGTTTAACTCATGCTGACTGAAAACTTGGATTGTTACAGTCCAGTGCATCTGGAGAGCAGCTAATTGTAGAAACATCATATATCTGTAACAACAACTTTGTAATTAGATAACTGAGGCTATTCAAAATCTATCCCCATTTACAACATTAGCTTTCTATTATAGTGCCAAAAATTTCCATCCATAGATTGGGTAATAGCAGCTAGTTTGACTCATGGACTGTGTCTACTTGAGATATCTTAGTAATGATTACTTTATAAAACTGCCCCATGGAAACTATTTAATCATCTCTAGTTGATAGCGCTTCCTGTGATGTTAATAATAGGTCAGGTAGATTATGGCCTCATGGATGATCCATTATTTCATGTACTACTGATTGATCTATTATCAGAAAAGTAGCATAAGAACAATCCATCAGATAAATTGAATGGCAAAAAATTCTTCATAGTAGAATATTAACAGTTGCAAATAGCTGTAGAGATAGCTAAGAGATCTAAGGTGGCTTAGATACATAGGCTTTGAATTGTTTAATTTGTGAAGAGTGATACGGTATTACAAATGTATAATACAGAAAACCATATGACTTTCAGTAAGCTATCTTATATCTTACATGTATAATGTAATTGAAAAATAGAAACACAAAAATAAATATAGATATTTTCTTTCTTGCAATCAAACAATTTTGCCAGTTCAGTGGGTTCTAAATATCTTCACCGACCATTCATCTGTTGTAGGTATTGTCAAATCTTTCTATCTTTGTGTATGCAATAATCTTACTCTATATAAAAAAGTGTTCCACAACTATTTTTCCAATTCCTTATATCTTATATGAATGGCATAATGATTGGAAGCAATGCTTATATATTACTAGCCACAATGTATCTTATGTTCCAGGTGTGGCACTGTAATCCAACAGAATTATTAAACACTAAGAAACATTTTGAATTGCTTGCTGAATTGGAACATGATGTTAGTGTAAGTATAAAGATACATAATTTTCAGATTGATTGCCTTTGAATCTTGTATCCAAGGATCACAAATTTGATGAGGATATCTGCAGCATATGATAAAAAAAGAGTCAAGATAGTGGCCACAATGATGCAGGCAGGCAAATCTCTGCCTATTTTGACAGACATTAAAAAGTAGAGTTTTGATCGTTCCAACATGGCCGCCATCTTGATTTTTTTACCATTCTGAGGCTATTTCTGCAGAGATTGCAGAAGCCTCTGCAGGCAAATCCCATCCTTCTTGTGCTCATTTTGTCTGTGAAAGTGATCCTTCATTGAAACACTCCCAGTTAGGAAAAAAAAGTATGTATGCATATAATTTTAAATGTTCAAGTGATTCAGGCATAAAGATTCAGTATAATAGGGAATGTCCCTTGGGAGTTGGGCGGCATATAAATACAATAAATAAATAAATAAATAAAATGTGTGGAAACTTACTTATCATTGTATATATTAATGACATGCAAATAAATAACGTTAACATAATTGCTTAGGTAACAACTATCACCTTGAATCCTGCATATACTCTGCTAGCATCCGGAACAAAAGATGGAACTATTAGTATATGGGATGTTGCTGCTGCTTCTATATTGCATCGCCTTCCATGTCATTCAGGAACTGTTTTGGATGTTGCTTTCAGTCCTGGTATGGGTAATTCAAATTTCCTTCTTAAATACCCATTCTGTCAAGGAAAACATTCAACCTGATAAATAATCAAAGCTATTATCTAATTCTGGATTGGAAACATACAATTCCAATACAATACTTGTTTGTGTTACTGAGGAAACAAGGGCCATCACAGGTAATCCTCGACTTACAAATATTTGTTTAATGATCATTTGAAGTTATAACGGATCTGAAAAAATTGACGTATAGCTGTCATTTACAACCGTTGCAGCATTCCCATGGTCACATGATCAAAATTTGGACGCCTGGCAACTGGCATGAATTTATGACGGTTTCAGTGTCCTGGGGTCATGAGATCACCTTTTGCGACCATCTGACAAGCAAAGCCAATGGGGAAGCCCAATTCACTTAACACCTGTGTTACATACTTAACAATTGCAGTGATTCATTTAACAGCTTGTGGCAAGAAAGGTCATAAAAATGCGGCAAAACTCCCTTAACTGTCTTGCTCAGCAGTGAAAAGTTTGGGCTCAATTACGGTTGTAAGTTGAGTAATTCCTGTATATTCAGTTAGTTTATTCTTCAGTAAATGGATTACAGATTGTGGCTGCTAATAGGCAACCCCAATCATCTCATTTTGATCTGGGCTTTGTAATCATAAAACAGAACAGCAGCTATAACAAAGTTTCAACCATCATTGCTAGCTTGCCTTGCCTTGCATATCTATGTTAGTATCTTTGTAGCATATTAGTTGTTTCAGAGAAGAAAGACATCAATTTATAGCACTAAAAGTTTTCTTTTTTTCCTTGCCTGCATGCATGCCTACAATCAAAATGGTGAATGTAATTTGGAACGCATCTTTCTTTTATCAACTAGCTAATTTTCCTGAAGCTAAACTATGGTATCAGGTTTTGAGGCTTATAGGTGTTTTGTTCTCTGCTCAGTCAAGTATGTAATATACATAATAGCTAAAAAATGATATTGTATCTCTGTGAGGAATTACAGCTTGTGAGTTGAAGGCCTCTCTGAATTTTATTTGAGTAAACCACATATGGGATCAAAGCAAACTATTCTACATTGAAGACAAGATAATTAACATCAAATACTTGAATTGAATACCCAGTGTAGCTATTCTTGTAATATAGATGGCCGGCACCTATTAAGCACAGGAGAAGATTCCTATTTTAAAGTTACAGATGTGCAAACTGGAATGATTATCTCTTCTGTAGCTTTGGAACAGACTCAAAGGTAATCTCTTTTGCCAAATTTAATTCTATACCCTAACTCTATACTGTGTATGAAAAAGATTAGTTATTTATTTCAAGTTTTGAAAAATGTTCATATATATTGTCTCAACATGGGACCCATAAGATTTGTCTCATAAGATTACCTGGGGAGAAATAGATGAATTTTGTGATCTGGGCTTGTCCCTCTAAAGTTAGCACAACATTAATGTTAATGTTTGAGAAATATGAAGATGCAAAACATCTAAATTATCTCCTTAGCTTGGGTACATTTGATTATAGTAATGGCTTTAATTTCCCAAATTATGACCCAAAATACAAATACATTTCAATTTTCTTAATCTGAAATCACACTTTCTTAGCAACAGCCTATGTTTTACTAAACCCTGGAAAGTATAAGTGTTGGCGAGAATAAAGTTATATAACATCAACTGATAACCAATTTTTCTTTGATAAACTTATTTTTGCAGATGTTTCAAGTGGGATGGACACATAGTTTTATCAGGAAGTCAGTCAGGAGAATTGTTTGTTTGGGATATACTTGGAGGAAAAACAGTAGGAAAAATTCCAGGACATGCAGGTATGTTTGAATATATATTTAAAATGTTTCTGGGTAACACTTCAAATCTCTGAAGCCCTTAAATGTTAGATAAAGTGCATGCTCACCTTGTAAGTTGCTCTTGCTTCTTAAACTATTGTATAAAATTATCAATCTTGATAGCATGAAGTAAGAATTCTAATAATTTGTATACTGTAGAAAGTATGAATATTGCTGTTAAGGGTCTTATTAAACTATTCAATGGAAAATTCAGAATATTGGCTCATAAGGTTCATGACCTTTGTTATATGTATACTAAAGCTTATAATATTAAGAAATAAGCAAAACATTTTTGAAGCTCCTAAACCGAGATTGTAAACAATTTAGACAAGAAAAAAATAGACAAAAGAATCTGCCTGCCCAAAAAGTTTAGTGAAGTTTTAAGAATAGAGGGGAAATATCAGTTTGACTTGAATTGATTTATAGGCTTTCCAACTCTTATGACTCTGGGAAGTCTTTAGCCTGGGCATGTTCATACTATTTTATGCAAATCAGGATTTTCAGTGTAGAGGCTACATTGCAAAGAAATATACTGTTGCCTGCATTCTACCAACTAGGAAGGACTGTGAAATATTACATGTGCTCAGGTATTACACTCACAATCCCCATAGCAAATGATTTTTAAAAAGCACTCTCTCTTTCCTTAGAGATAGGTTTGTGTTCTGCTTTGTTATTTGCTGATGTACTTTCCATAGTTTGGAGATATTTTTATAATACAAACTAATGAAAAGTATCAGAAAACCAGAAACAATGTTGACCTCAAGTTATTCTGTCTTGGCTTTGAGGGGGTCCTTGGTGTTCTCTGAGTTTGGTTGGTCTTCTTGTAGATATTTCATTAACTAAACTAGGTAATATCAGTGCTAGAAGGAGTGAGGTTTATATGCTAGTGTCTTGCCCTGACAGGATTGGTGGGGGTGGTCTTGGAAGTTTTTTGGTTGGGCTCTTTACTGTTAGCTTGTTTGGCAGTCCCTTGGTTGTGCTATTGTTTACTTCTTGTTTGTTGATCTGATGTTAATCTTGGAATTAATGTATGCTCATCTAAATGCTGATTGCTTGTAGGGAGATGTTTTGGTCTTGTTGCTTTTGACTCGTTGATTTGTCTTTTTTTGCATGTAGACATTGTTTAACAGTGTGTTCATTAATGGTTAATTTGTTAGAATGCCAGGCTTCTAGAAATTCCCTAGCATTTTTGAACTTGGATTGGTCTAGGTTTGTCAGTTTCCTAGATGAAACTATGTTAAGTCTGTCCATATGTTATGAAATTAAAGTGTTTTTATCATATCTTCTGACAGCTAGTTGATGTTCATGAATGCATTCTGGTTGTCTTTTCCTATTAGTCCTACGTAGTGGCTGTTGCAGTCATTACACTGTATGTTGTAGATGACTTCTGATGAACTGACAGCAAACCCCCCTCCTTACTAGAACTAACGATGTTACCTAGTTTGGGTATTGAAACGTCTGCAAAAAAACAACCAAGCTCAGAGAGCACTAAGGCCCCCTCATTTAACCCTGAACTACAAATATTCTCCTTTATTGGCATCTTGGCTTTGCAACTTTCTTTTTTCAAATATGGAGACATTGGAAGGCAATCAACTGAATAGTTTTAGAAGCATTCACAAGTTATTCTTAGTTCATTAGTACATTACTTACCTGAAATTCATGGTTATTACTTACAATTTTGAAAGTAGCAGTCCCAAATCAGATGCTTGGAAATAATACCTTGCCATAGGGATGCATGATATTACTTTTTACTGTTTCCTGTTCATTAATCAAGTTTATAGAACAGTTTCATGTCCCGCCATTTTTAGCTTAGCTTGGGAGCTTTTGGTATATAATTTCTGTCATAATTAAATATGACAAATTCCTTAACTTGCTTCTCAAAATGTAGCTTTCATAGGTGCTGCAAGTAACATCTTTTGTAGTTGGAGTGAAGTTATGTATTGCAGCTAGCAGTTTCAGGAAGGTGGTTACAAATGGTCAATCTGATTGACTTGCATATGTATCTTCCTTAGGTGCTGTGACTTGTATGTGGATGAATGACCAGTGCAGCAATATAATTACAGGAGGAGAAGATAGACAAATTGTGTTCTGGAAACAACAATACTAAGTGCTTTTTCTCTGATAATCTCAGTCCTTAATATTTTAAACCAGAATTTTAAAAGGACTTTCCTAAATGTAAAAATGCTCTCTATAGTTCAAACAGAACTTCTGGTCCCCATCATGTATTGATGAAGACTCTAAAATGTTACAAATGTCTGTATGCTCTTGCCTATTTACTGAAGTAATACTTAACAGCTTGAGGTACTTGTCTTATACTCCTGTTGAAAATAAACTTATTTTTCAGTAACCAATATGTTCTAACTTGAAATCATACTGCTCTATATATTGTTCCTTGTGTATGTTTGTCTTCAAGTCAGTGTTGAAGCCTGGTTACTGCCTAGACAAAACTCTGCAGTTTTCTTGGCATTATTTTGCCAATATTGCAATCAGTAAATTTTATCTTTATTCAGAAATTACTGGGCTGGTTTGCCATTGTCTTCTTCCTAGGGCTATGAGAGAAAATGGTTGGCCAACAAGAACCAGTGGGCTTTGTGCCTAAGAATCCATGGTCTCCTGCTTTCTAACAGGATTTTGTTCAGTTTTATGTACTTGGCAGAAATATTTTCCCTAACCTTCCATCTCTATATGATCATGTTTTTATTGTTTCAATCTATAGAACACTCATTGTCAACCAGCAGTTTGATTGCTAAATCAATAGCTTGACAACTTTTGTGTTTTAGTTGGGAAATACTTTTTTTTCTGATTTTATAAAGCTGCTTGGAATACTATAAATCAGCTGGTAGTTACATTAATTTTTTTCTTTTTGTGGGCTGGCACACATTCCTTATCAAATACCTTCCCATCTTCTTACTAAGGGTTATCTATATATTGCCGTGATTTGGCATTCAAATCTCTCTACCAAGTGCCAGGGACAAGTGGAGTTTAACATTCTATCCACATGTACTAGACCTGACATAGAGTGCTCGTTATTTCTCCCTTATCATTTTTTCCTTTCACTGACCTCTGGTATCTCTGTATTTAGACTGGGGAATATTTCATTTACTAATAAATATTTAACAATGTTAAATGAAAGCAGTCATTATCACTCTACCCTTAGTTAAGTCAAGTGCTGCAGTTTAATCTGAGAAATTTATCAACTGTGATGGTTTATTGGCCAGACCAAAACATGAATCTTTTTTCACCCTCCTCTGCAAACCAATATAAAACGAGCTTGCATACTCACTACTGAGTCCCATTCAAGTGCTGATCTCTCTATATACTGTAGTACTTAAAATTACACAATATACTGTTTCAATGAATCTCCCAAACTTTTTGCTTCTGCTTGGGGGTAGTAGTGGTAAATATCGTTTATTTCCAGTAACATTGTTTATGTTATCATCTAGTTCTCTTAAACCTCACCTTCTAAGGTAATCAGTTTAAGAGAAAAACATGTTATTAAATTGACCATACAAGTCATAATTCCCAATGATTCATTAGTATGTGCCAATAAACCATTCAACGTCCCTTTATTATACCTATGATAGAATTCACATATTACATACCAGTATTTGTAACTTTTTTCTTTTGTCTAGCTGCCAGATTGGGCTTATCATCTAACATTAAAGCCTGAGATCCAACTGATAGAACATCAGTAAAGCTGATGGTTTCTTACTACAATTACTATATTGAAGGCTATCTGCCAGAGAAGAAATAAATTAAAATTCCTAGTAACTAAGCTATTTAAAATGTTACCCATATCTAATATTATATTTTATTAGTAAAATTTGTTGATGTAGTAAAATACTATAGCCTACACCAATTTTACTATTTCAAGAGCCCAAAAATCATACCATTGAGGTAAAATGTTTAACATTTCACTGCTTCCTTTATGCTGGATTATATTGCTAACAATCAGGAAGGATTATATTGCTAACAATCAGGAAAGATTATTTTAGAGATTCATCAGTACAAAATACTACCCATTTAGGAAGTGAATATATTTGCAACTTTATTTCAGTTTTAAGAGGATTAAGGCAACACAATATAAGCATATTAGAACAATTTTATAAGACAGCAAGAAGACAAACATTATTTTAAAATTGTTATGGAATGATAAATACAAGCTATGCTCAGTTTAACCAGCATGCTTTCTGTAAACAAGATTACTAAAATCAGTTAATTAACACTAAGTTACAGTCCCACTGGTAGATGCAGTAAAAAAATGAATCTGAAAAAGTACAAAGAGCAGCAGTATATCTGGATCAAAGAAAGCAAATACTAGACGCTTTCACAAACATCAGTTTTCTTCCATTTTTAATGACAGAAATTTTCCTGACCTATATAGTACAACCCTATGAAAGAAGCATATGTTTTGTCAAAGTAGCATGATGAATATAAAATGCAAAATGTGAGCAAGGTTTTTGTTGAAATGTGACATTCCCAGCCATAATGTAATATAAATGCTCAATGCACCATCTCATGTCAAAGAAAGGCTCATGTGCAGAATGTAAATATTGCGAAGACATAGTAGCCCATGTTCAGCAGTGTCTCAATTACAAATGCATCCCAAAAAATTTTAGACTTCAGGAATAGTATGATCCATCAAGCTTTTCATAATACTTGAAGCCATCCTAGAAAAAAAAGTTCACAATATATTAGCCCATAATGAAATATGCAAGTCATTCAAAATTTGCAGAATTACAAAAAGAATGAAGCAAAATATTTGAGTTATCCATAAATGAATTAATATTAGCAGTTTTGTGTGGAAGGATTGGCAGAGCTATGTAGAGGAGTAAAAAGAGAGATCAGTTTAGAGTTCTTCTGCCGTTGACACTTATCTAATGTTAATCAGATGCTGAACATTAGTTGAAAATATTCCTATGCATAAACTTTTAGCAATAAATTTGTTAATTTTGGACCTTTGCACATGGATCTGGTTTTTCACATCTGACCGCTATGATGTTATTCTATGAGCAAATATATGCAAAGAATTATAACTTACATTAATATATGGAATCCTTAGTGCTTTCTGTGCTTGGTTGCTATCAAGCAGAAAAAATACCCTAATCGAGGAACTACAGAAGAGAAAACCACACCCCCTTTAAAACTGGCAGAGCTAGCTACTGTATATAAGCAAGGACAGAACGCCACATTCATTTGTATTGATTGTATCTAGTATGAGAATGAAACATCTGCAGGCAAACAACCAAACTCAGCACTAAGGACTCACAACTACATATATTCTCTTATATTAATATGTTTACTCTTAAAAAGAAACTTCAAGAACTAAAAGTGTTAAGTTTTCAATTATTTCAATAGCAAAGTTTAGATGCATTCCAACTTTTTTTAAGTTGCTAGAATAAGGTACTATTACCAATACTTACAGATAATCTTCACTTAGTGACTCTAACTGGGACTCTAAGTGAAGCAATCAGTAAGTGAGAAATCATGTGACTACAACCAAACTTTCTGGCTAGAAATAGACAAGACTACTCAGTTTCATATCTACAGCTTTTGTTTGTCTGCTAACTATAGTTCCATTCTTTGGATTATTCAAGTGTCTGCTTACTATCAAAAGCAATATAAATGTTCCACGTTATAGGTCTGGCAGCCACAGCTGTGCTACACAACAACTTATTCTCTCTAAACTCCCTTCCACTTTAATCTCTCCACTCTGCAAGGTGGTTGGGTAGGAAGAAAGCAAATAATTTCTGTAAGCAATCTCTCCTTGCCTGAGACTTCTCCCCCAAAAGATCAGAGAAGTAGGGATTTCAAGCGAGTTAACTGTTTGCTCTTCTACACATCAAAAACAATGTGATTGCCTTGGCAGCAGGAAAGGGTCAGGCAAAGAAGAGATTGCCTACAGAAATCACTTATTTTCCAGCCACTCTTGGAAAGAAGAGAAATCGGAGAGGAAGGGAATTTAACAGCCAGTGCAATCACATTGCTTTCCTTGTGCAGAAAATCAAAAAATCTTCCTTCCTTGAAATCTGTTCAGCAAGGGAGAAATAAAAATAAAATAAAATTCAGGCACAGGACAACATGCGCAATAGTAATGTTGATCACATTTCTGAGAGTCTGTTCCAATGGTCTTACGTTGACCATTATTTCAGCACTGTGATAATTTCGGTCAACGAAGAAGCGGTTAGTAAGAGAAGACTATCTGCATTTTATATTCATTGTAAATTCAATGCATATTATCCATCCTTTCAAAAGATTAAAGCCCATACCCCACACACATAAAAAAAATACTCATACCTTTTTATTATGTGTTCAAAGATCTGGGAAGGCATGATAGTAATGGTGATTACATTTCCAGCTGTTGATAATATGTCCGCAATCTGGGAATCCTGTTAAACAAAGTGTAAAAGTCATAAATTCTTATAAAACTTGAAACTGTTTTATAACCACAATGGTTTTAACTTTGTTTTAGTCTATTTCAAGGTGAATAAAGTAGTTTATTTAGTAGCTTAAATAAAATATACTCGCAGGCAAAAGATAGTGTCAGATTATTTGAGAGATGACTGCTATCATTACATGCTACTAGATCTTCAAAGCTAACAAACTAATAGCAATAAAGTCATGTACACAGCTAGAATTCAGATGAATGTGAATGGTTCTTATTTCATCAGCAAGAGGAAACAGCAGCTCTTTACAAGAAAAGTAACGAAGCTGACTAAAATAAGGCTGTAATCAATAATAATAATTTCTATTAAAGGCAGAAACCTGCATCGCTAAGCAAACAGAAATATAGTGCCTGTTATTGCTTTCTTGTTTTAAAATACGAAGCCATATACAGTGGTACCTTGGTACCTGGGCTTAATTGGTTCCGGGAGGTGCAAAAAAGGACCAAAAGCAACAAGTACCAATTTTAAGGAATAATGTCAATAAATTTAATGTGTTCCCAAACCAAAGACAATGCACATTTTAAGGCAAAATGTAAAAAGATAGGATTGTATATCATTACATGAGAAATAAAATTAATAAAATGTATTAAAATTAGTAAACACTTAAATAAAGTAAAAACTTCACTTTACTTGTACTGATGAGAAAAAAGTGCAAAAATACACAAAATGACCACAGACAAGACAAGGGGATGGGCACAGGAGAAAGATACCACATGACTAATGCATGGACCTTTGTTTCAGCTGGAAAAGATAGCAAATCACAAGGCAGTTGACACCAATAAATCATAGCTTGCACGTGTAATATCAAACAAATTTTGGACTAGGACAAAAATTTTCTTGTCAAAATGCATTAAGTACCAAATTCAAAGAGTTTCAAAGCAGTTGAGTGCCAAGGTACAATTGTATATTACTGATACGTTTACAAATGGTGATTTTTGTCAGTTTAATTGATTAGAGTACCATATATTTACAGAAAACATATCATTTACCTTCAGACCAATTACATTCTGTCCATTAATTTCACAAATGCTGTGTTCAGTAAGAAGTCCATTTCTTGCAGCAGAACTATCCTTTACTATTGAAGTTATTTTTCCATTTTTGAAAATAAAGCCAACATGTCCTGTACTGTCCTTGTGCATAGTAATAGTCCGTTCAAAAGGCCTAGAAGAAAAATATTTGTACTTCACTATTTATAAAATTTACCAAATATATTACTGAACCACTGTCTGCAATAAAATAACCCCAAATTTACTGCCTGTGAAGAAGCTTATTCTTTTAAGTTAACAATATAGAAAGCACAGATATTACTATTAATATAATTCACCTGATATACAATAATCCTGCAAGTTTACCTGTCTCGAATAATCATGGAAATTCTCTCTCCAGGAACTTGCTTCAATATTTTATGAGCTTTATCAGAACTCCATCCAGCACAATTTTCACCATTGATTTGTAGAATCTGGTCTCCAAATCGCAGGCCAGCCAGTGCAGCTGGGGAATTTGCCTGAACCAGCTGAACAAAGACACCCTAAAACAATAATGTTGGTAAATTTGGGTGTGTGTGCATGTAATTCCTGTATACATTAAAATCAGAGGATAAATATACTGAACAAATTTATCATTTTTTTAAATAAGCAAGCCCCAACCTTCTATTAACATTACTATATTACAAATATTATATCCACTACTCCTAAAATTTTAATTCAAAAATACATATTTAAATTTGATAAAATTTATTAAGCAAATATTAGTTCTGATTATACTATTAATTGTATTACTCATGAAAGTGTTTAATTTTTAAAAAGTTAGCAATTTCTTTTTGAGGCATAAATATAAGCTTTTTAAAGTTTTTAAAGTATTTTTGCTGTCCAACTCATATATATTAAAAGTCATGTAGCAGATTAAGGGTTGAAAGATAAACTATAAAGAATACATCTTTATGTAACAATTTATCTATTCTGAATTCTAGCATGATAACATTTATTATACATACATTGTCCACTGACTTAAGACGAAGACCAATTTTTCCTTCCTGATCTTTACACAAGATCAATTCACGGATCCCCTGTTTAATTTCTGCTCGACGAATTCCAACATCATTTCCAGTTACTGGAGCTACCATGTAATCTGATGCAGAAGGTCTTGCAACAAGCTATAGGGTACAAAAACATTCCCCCCAAATAAATTAAAAATCAACACAAACCCTATTATCAGATATACATCTTTGATGTAAATGAGTCAGACCTATGGGTTGTGTTATACTAATATTTTTAGCATCTATAAAATCACAGTTATGACAAAGACTGAAGTAAATTCAAGCTGAGCAGAAATATCAATTGTTTTAATGTAGTACATGTACTTTTTTTTTGTTAAGACTTTTTCAATTATAGGGAAGGGAATACAATAGGTTTCCCATCTTTTGCTTTTTCATGAGTAATTCAACCCCTCAAAATCAGTAAAGCCCAAAGGAATCCCTGTTCTCTGTTATGACACTTACCCCCTGTGAATTTGCAGGAACCATTGTCAGGTTTCTCTGAATTTCCTCATCATTCAAACTTATACCCATATACTGGGAAAGTTCAGGATACAGTTTAGGATATAAATCTGAAAAAAGTAAAAACAAAAGTAATTATAATCTTGCTACAATGTATTTCTGTCCCTTCAAGTTACATTCTTGGCAAAATCAATAGCATGCTTGTTTCACTAATCTCATCCTTTGGAATTTTTAAAAACTTAACACACTAGTTGAAGGTACTAAATTCACTTACCTGAAGTTTGCTTTCATACTGCAGCAACATTACATTCTCTTACAATGATTCTACACTAGAGAAAATAGTTTTCTGTCTGAAAATAAGACAACAGGTCACAAAATCTATACTGCGCTCCTTGTATTCAAAATTCCAAACTGAATATAAGCATTTCAGTAAGTTTGATTTATTTTTATAACAAATGTGTAATATATAAACTGATACTATCATTCTCAGAAAAAAATAAAAATAATATATTTCAAGTACATATTATAAAATAATAAAGCATCACTGAGCTTTTTTCTTCAAATTAAAACTTTGAAGAAAAATTCATTTCTTTTGAGATAAGCCCAGAATTCACCAATAGATAGGATTTCAAAGGCTAGAAAATAAATTTTATAAATCCATCTATAAATAAATGGATGATGAAAGTAAGATCACATTAAGAGCAAAACATATAACAACAATCAATTAAAATATTAAATCCTTCTACAATCAAAAAAATTTATATGAAGTATCAAGCATTTTTCAAAACTTATAGCAACTTACTTCCATCTTGTAAGATGGGTGCTGAAGCTTCAGATAGAATTGCTGGGTTAGCTGGATTTGAAGCAAAAGATGTCTGAGCCTATACAGAAATATGATTAAAAGGATTAAACTACATAAAATATATAGAATGTTTTAGAGTCAGCTCTTGGTTAATTATCATTCATTAGCAACTGTTCAAAGTTACAATGGCACTGAGTATGAGGTACTTATGATTGGTCTTCAAAGTCTGACCATCCCAGCACCCTCATGATCACATGATCACAATCTGGGCACTTGGCACTCAGCTTATACTTACAATGGTTGCAGGATCCTGTGGTCACAGTCACCCTTTGTGATCTTCCTGCCAGTGTCCCACAAGCAAAGTCAATGGGGAACCCAGCAGGGAATATTACAAGTTGATCCTGTTAAGTTGCTCCCACAGCTTTTTTTTTGGAGTACAAGAATATTGGAATCTTATTCTAGTGTACTTATGAATCGTAGTTAGAATGCAGTATCGCAGGCTAACTTTGCCCATAGCCAGGAGTTCAATCCTGACCGGCTCAAGGATGATTCAGTCTTCCATCCTTCCAAGGTCAGTAAAATGAGGACCCAGATTGTTAGGGGCGATATGCTGCTCAGAGTGCTGTAAAGCATTATGGAATGGTATATATATCTAAGTGTTATTGCTAGTATGTGCAGTACATAATCGTAACACCTTCTGCCTACATCTATGTATGTCCAGAAATGCTTGCATGGCAACCACTGACACACCCTCCCTTACCTGGAAACAGCCACTTGCAACTATTGACACAGCATCTCTCACCTGGCAGCAAACACTCATGGGCACAGATGTACTCTCCCATCCCCGGTAGCTGCCAACCCAAGGCCTATCATCCTCATGTAGCTCTGTTACTGATGTACCCTCCCAAACTGGCAGCCACCCTCTGCACAACAGCCCCTTATCTGACTGCCAGCCTGTTTGTGAGCCACCAAGGGCTTGCAACTTCCTGTGGGCTTCCTCTCTGCTTGCTGGAAGTATGCAAGAAGTTGTGAGGTAGTCTTTGCTTTTTTTTTTTTTTTGCTCTGATCCTTGCTTAACAATAGCAACAGGAACTGCTAGGATTGCTATTGCTAAGCGATGTTATCATGTGATGTTGCACTTTATGACAGCATCTCTTGGTGATGGAAATTCCAGCCCTAGTTGCTGTCATTAAGCAAGGACTACCTGTATGTTTCTAAATAGTAATGTATCTTAATCGTTAATGAACATTTTATAAGGTTTTGTAATTTTTTTCTGTTTCCTCATTATGCAAGACACAATTTTAAGAAGCAATTCTCCAAATGCTCAACTAGATCTGAATCAATAGTAAGAACCTTGTCTTTTTATTTTATTT
Source organism: Pseudoxyrhopus heterurus (assembly GCA_032468235.1). NCBI lineage: Eukaryota > Metazoa > Chordata > Lepidosauria > Squamata > Pseudoxyrhopus > Pseudoxyrhopus heterurus. Next base: position 479,684 of record JANHJO010000801.1, read on the forward strand.
CAGTGCAGTCACAATTGGCTGTTCTTTGATAAAAGTTAAATTCACATAGGTAAGATAGGAAGAAGACAACTTGGACAAGGAAATTTTGATCAGAGAAACAGTGAGATAAAATGGTTATCCATCGCGGCTTTCCTGATTAAAACATTTTTGAAGCTGAAAATATAAAGCTTAAAGCATGCCCTACCCATTTTATACATAGCTCAAAGTAATATCATTGTATCCTGTTTCCCCATTTATTTGGCTTCTAAATGTAAAAATATTAAATGTTGGTCTTAACTACTGTAGTATGCAACAAAAGCAGCGTGAACAAAGATGTTTACAATTTCTACTTCTATGTGTATCATGACATTACAATAATGATAAAGAGATAAGGAGACAAAAAGGAGCACCAGTTTATACGTCCATATCACAGTAAAAGTTTAACTTCAAAAAAATTAGGGTTCCTCCACTTTCTTCCAAGAACTGAAGCTGGTATAAATGGTCTTCCCTCAAGCACTGAAATTTTGATTCAAGATTACCCAGTCAGCTTACTGACATTTAGAGTTTAAACACAGTCACTGGACTTCTCATCTAACACTAATTCTGCAACTGACATGGACAACTTTTGGCCAAAGTCTCGCTGCAATACAAAGATCTCATACAACCTACATATTTCTCAGGAAAGTCATCACCTCTAAGTTTCTTACTGTTTTCTTGTTCTTATCTTATACTTAACACCAGTTTAGAGATAAGGTTATTTGGCCTCTGTCAGACTTTAAAATCACCTCTATTATTATTGATACTGATTTTAGAGATTTGTCTGTTTTTCTATTTAGTGGAAGGTCAATGCTAATGAAAGAAGAGTTTATTCTTCCCCCTACAATACTATGTTATTTCAAGAAATCAAGTTTTAAAGCTGCAATTAGGCCTTAAAATTAGCTTCCACAAATAACCTGTGCCAGGACCGAATGTCAGGAATGAGATGACCCGCCCAGAGCATTCAGTCTAAACAATGCTTGATGAATTCATATCTCTGGTAAACCAGAAAACACTCTTTAAGATTATTCAAAAGGGTGGATAACCCCATTCTGCTCACCAGGCATAAACAGATGAAGAGAACTACTCACATCAAAGTTCAGCTAAGCAATTCTAGATATGGAAATGTTCAATTTTTTAAACATGATAGCTAAAAGAGCTTCTAGAAAAAATGTGGCTTTCATTTTTCCAGATGACCTTTGGTTATGCATATGATTAATATATGCAATATAATTAATAAAATGTAGTATTTATACCACAAATACCGTATTTTTAAACTATTGTGATACTTCAGAAATCTCAAAAAACAAAGTTTTACCCACAACAAAAGTTTATTAAAAATGTATTTTGTCATACCTGAATTACTTTGTCTACCTTCAGGTCTTCCAGAGAAGGATACAGCGACATTTTCACTGGAGGAAAAAAGGTTTTAAATAAGCAAATACAATGTCCAAGTACAGTTCAAAAAAGTTATTAACAGGCAGAATTTGATATTCATAATTTTTTATTTCTAAATTATTAATTTCTATTTCTAAAAATATTATTTACTAGAATTATATTTACTTAATCTTGAGTAACATGGAGCACAGTGGCTCATGTGGTTAGAATGCTGGGTTGGAGGTTAGCAAGCCCATGTTTGTGGCCCAAGTGCTGCCTTGGGTGGCTGAGCTTTCTGTCCTTCATTTTAGCTCCTGCAAGAGACACGAAAGAAGCCCACATCCATGCAGCCCTGGGCAACAGTGGTGTCACCATCTATCCTTTCAACACAGAAGCCTCTCAGTGCTTTTGATATGAGTGAGATGCGATCTTGAATAACAATAACTTAAAATATCCATGATTTATGTGCTTAAGTTTAAGCTGAAAAATTAACAGTTATAACTGTTGCTCCTTTTATCCACATTAATAGAGTATCTGGGGTCCAACACTTTTAAGTAATTGATATGACTCATTCCAGCACTTTCATTTACTTCTTTGAGTCATGTCATTCAGACCTGTATTTATAGTATATACCGTATATACTCGAGTATAAGCCCTCAAAAAGGGCTGAAAAAACCACCCTCAGCTTATACTCGAGTCAACTAATTTTCGGGACTAAATTAATGCCTGCTGTGCGGGCATCATTTAGCCCCAAAAATCAGCTGATTTGAGGCCGAAAATGGCCGATTTTGGCCCGAAAACGGGCCGATTTTCAGGGCCAAATCGGCCTGTTTTTGGGGCTAAATTGATGGGGACGCAGCATGCGCTGTGCGTGCATCAATTTAGGCCCGAAAACGGGGCAATTTAGGCCTGAAACGGGCCGATTTTCGGGCCCAAATCGGCCCGTTTTTGGGCTCAAATCAGCTGGTTTTCGGGGCTAAATTGATGCCCACACAGCGCGCGTTTGGCGATGCTGTGCAAGCATTAATTTAGCCCCGAAAATTAGTTGACTTGAGTATAAGCCAGGGTGGATTTTTCAGCCCTTTTTGAGGGCTGAGAAACTCGGCTTATACTTGAGTATATACGGTAATTCTTTTCCAGGAGGATGACTGATAATTAAAGTAGCTCAAATTTTAATGGGCTTTCACGAAAGCTTTATTTAAAAAACAAACAAACCTCAGGCTGTTTCAGTGGTGACCAAAGAAATACTGTCATTAAAGCCATTTATTACTGTCTTCTGCATCACTTTCTAAGCCTGCACACTTTCAACTTTTCAGCAAGTAAATTCAGTTAGTCGGTGGACTCATCTCACCTTCTGCAGCTTGAGTTTCTCCTTCTCCTCAGAACTTCGATGGACCTTTGGAGGAGCCTGAAATAGGAAAGACGGAGCAGGTTATGCCATCAACGTTTCTTTTAAGCAATCGAAACCGAGACTAGGATTTATACAGAGCACACATCATTAAGGGGGTGTCCGGGGTCGGGAAAGCCCTGCCCTTCTGCAAGCTGTAACTGGTGGCATAATTCAACAAACCACGATTAAGGGAACTGTGGTTTAACACAGCGGTCCCCAACCTTTGCAGCTTGGCAGCCCACCTGGAGGGTGGAGGAGAAAACTGGGCCACGTGGTTGGCTGGTGCAAGGGCATGCGGCCCTTGCACAAGGGGTGGGCCGGCGTGCATACATGGGATTGCCTGCCGGGCCATCACTCAAGCTAGTTAAGCTGCATGTGTGCGCGCACTTCGGCCAACCACTCACGCAGGCGGTAGTGGGCCGTGGCCCAGGGACTGGCCTTCCATCCTTCCGAGGTCAGTAAAATGAGAACCCAGATTGTTGGGGGCAATATGCTGACATTGTAAACCGCTTA
>JANHJO010000802.1:9270-20700 GCA_032468235.1 Pseudoxyrhopus heterurus
AGCAACCTGGAATTAAGGAGAAACTTCCTAACAGTGAGGACAATTAACCAGTGGAACAGTTTGCCTTCAGAAGTTGTAGGGACTTCATCACTGGAGGTTTTTTAAGAAGAGACTGGACAGTCACTTGTCTGAAATGGTGTAAGATCTGCTTGAGCAGGGGGCTGGACTAGATGACCTCCAAGGTCCCTTCCAGCTCTATTCTGATTCTGATTCTGAAACTCAAGGCAGGAAACATACCTAATACTCCTTCCCTCTTCCTATTTTCCTACAACAACCACCCTGTGTGGTGGGTTGGGTTGAGAGAGAGAATGACTGGCCCCAAGTCACCTAGCCGGCTCTCGTGCCAAGATGAAACTAGAACTCATGGTCTCCTGGTTTCTAACCTGGTGCCTTAACCGCTACACCAAATTGGTTCTCTAATAAGGCAGATACAGAGGTTGTCAGGAATGCTTGAGCTACGGTTAGATGTAACCGAGCTGAAGACATGTCAACTCTCAACCCCAGAGCTAAGAGTTTCCAGCGAAAGCAGAAGGAATTTCAGGAGCTCTGAAATTGGCGTTGAGGACATGTGAAGTTGGATGAGGTTAAAAGAGCAGCAAGTCTGTTTCCTTTTATTTTGTACTGACTGGATAAGGATGTTTCGTAACTCCATCTATCAGTATTTAGAGAAAATGATTTTGGGTGACTCAAGCCAATGAGTCATCCTGTTGGTAGAGAAAAGATCCTCAACTCCTTTCATCGTCCATCAGGCATTTTTACATAAGGTGGCCTGTGATTTCAAGAGGCGGTGTGTTGCACAGATCTGGCTCTTGGATCAAAACGCACCCAAAGAGGAGAGTCTTAATCACAGTAGGAATCCAGGTTTAGTAGGAAAAGCACCTGAACCAAGGTTACTCTGGTTGTGTGAACCAGCAGAGGATTACCTTGAAGAGAATCCTTTCCTCTTACCTTCAGACATAACAGAATAACAGAGTTAGAAGGGACCTTGGAGGTCTTCTAATCCAACCCCCTGCTCAGAGATAAAACTCTATACCATTTCAGGCAAATGGTTGTCTAATCTCTTCCAAAAAACCTCCAGTTTTGGAACTCCCACAACTTCTGGAGACATGTCATTTCACTGATTAATTATTCTAACTGGCAGGAAATTTCTCCTTCTTTCTAGGTTGGCTCTCTTCTTGATTAGTTTCCATCCATTGCTTCTTGTCCTGCCTTCATATGCTTTGGAGAATAGGTTGACTCCTTCTTCTTTGTCACAGTCTCCCAAATATTGGAACACTGCTATCATGCCACCCCTAATCTTTCTTTTCATTAAACTAAACATACCCAATTCCTGCAACCGTTCTTCATGTTTTAGCCTCCAGTCCCCTAATCATCTTTGTTGCTCTTCTCTGTACTCTTTCTAGAGTCTCAACTTTCATGGCAACAAAACTGGATGTAATATTCCAAGTGTGGTCTTACCAAGTATTATAAATAAATGGAGATTGAAGCTACAATGTTGAGAGATTGATCATAAAATATATTGACACAATATCAACTGAGGAATGTTGACCTAGCATTCTTTTAATCCTCTGGGTTCTTTTTCATCCCAGCTGTCAGCCCTTTGAAATAGGTCAAATCAGGAAACAAATACCACAATAAATCCTAGAACTCTACCTTATTGATATAGACTATAATAAAAGAATTTTGAAAGCCTGACAGATTTCTCCTCTCCTCCCTGTTATACCCAAGAGAATCAAGGAAGAACTATCTTGAGTTTCTTTCTCACACTTTGTGAGAAAGTTTGTATATTTCCAGCAATTACCAATTATTTTCTTCTATACACATCTACACAAACATAGTTTCTTCCTTCTGGACAGAGGAAGATAGGCCAGGATTCCAATATAGGTCAACTTACAAACACAATTGAGCCCAAAATTTCTGTTGCTAAGCAAGAGAGTTGTTAAGTGAACTTTGCCCCAGTTTACGAACTTCTGGCTACAGTTGTGAAGTGAATCATTGCAATTATTAAATCATTGTAGTGACATAGTTGTTAAGTGAATCTGGCTTCCCCATTGACTTTGCTTGTCAGGAGGTCGCAAAAGGGGATCGCATGACCCCGAGACACTAACCGTCATAAATATGGGTCAGTTGCTAAGATCTGAATTTTGATTACATGACCATGGGGGATGCTGCAATGGTTATTAGTGTGAAAAATGGTCATAAGTCACTTTTTTCAGTGCTGTTGTAACTTTGGCCATTTAAATGAACTGTTGTAAGTCAAGGACTACCTGTAAAGCAGTGCCCTCTAACCTTTTAGGTAGCAGGGACCAGTTCTGTGAAGAGAGGTTTTTTTTCCATGGACCGGAGGCGGTGTGGTTTCATGTGCTGCCTGCATCCCCTGGGTGGGACTTCATTTGTTTGTGCGGACCAGTTGCTGGCATGCCATGGACCGTGGCCGGGCCACGGACTGGGAGTTCGGGACCCCTGCTGTAAAGCGTTACTTTATCACCAGTGGTGGGATTCAAATTTTTTTACTACCGGTTCTGTGGGTGTGGGTGGGCGTGGCTATGCTGTCGGCCAATCGGAGGTGGTATTTGCCGTGGTCAGCCAATCAGAGGTGGTATTTGCTGGTTCTCCGAATTATCGCTACCGGTTCTCCGGAACCTGTTGGAACTGGCTGAATAGCACCTCTGAATAAACCCACTAAACCACATCGATGTGTGTGTGTATGTGAGCAGGAGAGCACATCCTTAGAGAAAAAATTAAAGCACTTTTGTGATCGATTGTTGTGTCAAAAGAATAACAGAAGATCAGAAAATATTTTTGTGCAGAGGGAATTTTATTGAATGTTGAAGCAAGGAGTGAACAGAGGAAATGCAGTCTCATGCATGAAGAACATAACATAACAGAGTTACAAAAAGAAAAACAGACTATAAAGCATTATCCTAAGAAATCAAATTAAAGTGCCAGGGATAGTATTGTGCGGTAGTCATTTTCTCTGAAGATGGAACATTTGAATATGGGAAAAAGCAAAGGTCATTTGTTAGTCCTAGACTAGAAGCATAGGCATGCAAACTTGAAGATTTTGGAGAATTCCACTAGAGAACTAGTTTAACCCCAATGTCTTTAAGGTGTCATCGTTCCAAAAAGTAAACAAAGCATATAGAAGACAACCAGAATATCTTATGGTTCCCAGAGAGATGATGACCTGTTTGGATACACAGAACACCATGTCTTTCCTCATGATGACAGTCTTTGAGTCTGAAGGCATCTTCCATCATGCTTCTATGATATCTTCTTTCGGTTCTTCAGGAGATGTTCATGAGAAGCTGCAACGTACAATCTACATATTTGCCACTGTTATGGGAATATAGTTATTGGAACTTAGACAGAAGAAACTCAGCTACAAGGAGCTTGGATGGAGTCTTCAACCTACTTAAACTAGACTCATCTAAACTCCCGTTGACTCTCAGGAGCCTGTTAGAAATAGCTGAGTTTGAATTCAACCTTTTTAACACTAAGATTAACTTGCAGAGATGTGGAGCAACCCCATAAGTCAAGTTTTTAAGAACTGCGAAGGCTCGTGGAGTTTTAGAATCCAGAAGCCGTAACCTTGGTCGTGAATCTGTGCCATAATTTTCAATTCCAGGAGGACCGTATTAGAGAGCCACTCCGTGGTTGCTCAAAACAAAAAATGGCAGGGGCTGCATGGAATGGCACAGCTTGGCATGCAGGAGGGATGACAACCACTGACTGGCATGACGGGGCCAGATGGATAGACACAGGTTGGCCTAGATGGCTGGACACACAAGGGAGCAACGGGGATACAGCCGGAGGAGCTAACAGGAAAGATAGGCCCAGATGGGGAGACACAAGATGGGGAGCTGCTCCTTGGCTGAAAACACACTGAGGATGGCCCACAGGAGATGCCACAAGGAGATGCACAGACTGGGACACAGGAGGACTGGAGGGGCTGGACACAAACCGTGGGTGGCCCACAAGAAATGCCACAAGGAGATGCATAGACTGGGACACAGGAGGAGGACTGGACGGGTCGTACGCAAACTGTGGGTGGCCCACAAGGAGATGCACAGACCGGGACACAGGAGGAGGACTGGACGGGTCGTACGCAAACTGTGGGTGGCCCACAAGGAGATGCACAGACCGGGACGCAGGAAGAAGACTGGAGGGGTTGGACGCAAACTGTGGGTGGCCCGCAAGAGATGCCACAAGGGGATGCGCAGACTGGGACGCAGGAAGGAGACTGCAGGGGTTGCACACACACGGTGGGGGGTCCACAAGGGGCGCAACAGCTGGGATGGCAGACTGGAACACAGCAAGAGGAGCCACCCCCAACTGGGAAAATAGGTCCAGATGGGCTGTAACAAGTTGGTCTGTGACAGCTGAACACCATGTTGGAGATGATGAAGGTTAACCTGCAACGAAGGGCAGAAAGGATAAGAAACAGTACGCATTACAAGCAAAGGGCTACGAATCACCGCTTTTATTCCACTTCTTCCAAAGAAAACTTAAATAGCAGTTCTAAGCTACTCTTCCAGCACTGATCCAGCAGGCTTAGAGGCATCCTCTCCTTCTCAATGAACCTGTGTTTTGTTCTCATGAAACTAGCTTTTATGGTTCCTTCCAGAACTCAGAATATTTTGGATGTAAGACTCAGGGAAGGCAGGATGAATGATACTTGTAGATGTTTTTCCTCTAAACTAACATTCGCTGCCATCGTGTAAACTTCCCAAGTCCATTGTTAAGAGATCTCCTGAATTTTGTTTCGGTGCTAGATAATCAAGCTAGCCAATATTCAAACAGCGTTAGATATTCAACCGCATATTCGGTACATATAAGTTCGTTGCTTGCATTCATAAATTGGCCACCTTGGTCAACAGCAACATGTCGACATGGGATACATGCTACTAGTAGAGAGAGATGAGTTGAAAAACAAGTCTACAAATAGGTTCAAAATAAACAAGGTTCTCGTGTAACGAAACAAGATTCATAAGATAGAGTAATGGACCTATCGTCAGCCGATCCCAAATCTAGATCTTCCTAAACTGGTCTCATATAAACCCACTTCCGCCTTCCATGTTCAGGTTGCTATTCAATCTTCTCCATCTACAAGTAGACCTGGAAAAGTCCAGACCGCAATCCTGAAGAATCAATCCCCTAGTTGAAAACTTGGAGCAACTTCCCTCTTAAGACTTGCAAAGAAAAACTTGGTAGGTTTTCTACGCCGAGTCGAAATTTAAACTTTCTTAGGCCACCAACCTGCTAGTGTGGACTATTTGCTGGAAGCAAACAAGGAAAACGAACACAAATCATCAAGGAAGTTCATAACTGAACCAGGAGGAGCACGACTCCTGGGGTTAGGCTGTTGGTCGAAGTCTAAAACGACTTCTCAGAGTTATTAGATGCATTTAATAGCGCGTCAAATCCAACTTACCGGAGAGAACTGGAGAAGAGAAGTGAAGGAGAAGTAAGAAGTGCTGCTGAAGAACTGAAGCCAGGCAGCAGCTTTTATACAGTTTCTTGGGGAACCTGACAAGCATCTTGACCAGTAAAGTCTACCAATTATGTATGTCTCATCTCAAATGAAAGGCCTCTAGAACAGCCATCCTTGCTTTGTTGTCATTGTGTCCCTGCTAATTTTGGGGTGTTTGGGTGTGAATATTATGCACTACGTTCCCTGTCATTGGAGTATATTAAAGTCTGAGGACAAGGATTAGACCAGGTGGATTAACGATGACTAGTTTCCACAGCTAGTATCCACAACTGACTAGTTTCTACCGTGATTTTAGGCTTCTCCTTAACCTTCAAATTAAAGATCTTGATTTGTGTAGGGTGAAGGAAGAGACATTTCTTGGAGCTGAATTTTTAAATGCCCATGTTTTGTTGAGTTTGATGGAAATGCGTATAAAAAATTAAGAAGGACAAATCTCCTCATATTTAGGGAATACGGTCAGGAAAGGTAGGGAGAATTCTAGCCCATCACAGCGATGTAATTCAAGTGTTCATTCCTCCCCAAATTTATAAATTTTTGCTCCTACAGAAAAAAAAAGTGATCCTTGTTCCCTTCAAGAGAAGACCATGTGTTGAGTTGGACATTATAGTACATTTCCTTGAAAAAAATCTTCTAGCTCAGGTATTCTAAAAAAAAAAATCCTGGGTTGAACATCTTGAAGGTGGCCCCACTGAAGCCTACAGAGATTATGGAAGGTTGTTCAAATACAAAAAAAAATAGTCATATTAAATGGAATGGAATACATTAACCAAAATCATAAAATTGTGTCTCGTTTATTTTGGCCATGTCATGCAGGGGAATTTACTGGAAAAAGCAATTAAATTGGGAAGAGTTAGCAGTAAAAGGAAACCAGGTTGCCAAAGATCACGGTGGCTGGAGACCATCAAAGCTGACACCACCCAGAGCATAGGTAAAGGTTCCCCTCGCACATACGTGCTAGTTGTTCCCCGACTCTAGGGGGCGGTGCCCATCTCCGTTTCAAAGCCAAAGAGCCAGCGCTGTCCGAAGACATCTCCATGGTCATGTGGCCGACATGACTAAACGCCAAAGGTGCACGGAACACTGTTACCTTCCCACCAAAGGTGGTCCCTATTTTTCTACTTGCATTTTTACATGCTTTCGAACTGCTAGGTTGGCAGAAGCTGGGACAAGGAACGGGAGCTCACTCTGTTATGTGGTGCTAGGGATTCGAACCGCCGAACTGCTGACCTTTCTGATTGACAAGCTCAGCATTTAGCCACTGAGCCACCGCGTCCCTTATGCAGTATCCCTGCAATCACATAATTGTGAATTGAGCATTTACCATAGTCCTAGTATCCCACAGTCATGTGATCACCATTTATGACCATCACCAAGTCAATGGGGAAGCCAGCTGAAAGTCAAAAGTCATGGTTACAAAATGTCCTGCTTAACAACTGTGGGTGATTCACTTAATGACTGCAACTAGAACTGATGACATAAGTTGGTATGGTCACATGGACATTTCACTTTACAACTGGGACCTTAGCAACAGAGTTGCTTATCCCAATTATGGTTGGTATGCGAGGACTACTTGGAAATGTCTCTTTACAATTAACTGAAAGTGTTTCATAGTTTCAATTCGGTTTACTTTGTTTCAGTTTCTGAGCTTATTAATGAAATTCTGCCCCAGGTTTGTAAGAAAAATAAACTGTCAAAGACACACCAGTTAGCAATAAACAGTTCCAGTTCATGACACAGTCAGAAACTGAGTATCATCTGAGAAGTTAATTGATACAAAGTACAGTGGAACCATGATTTGCGAACGCTTCTGTTCGCGACCAAATCGGTTCCCGACCAAAAAAGCCAGCTGAGTTTTGAATTGGTTCCCGACTCAAAACTCGGTTGGCGAATAAAAAGATTCCTTTCCGTGCTGTTTTCCCCTTCCGTGCATGTGCAGAAATGTCTGCTTCTGTCTACTAAAGAACACACAGATAGCCTTTTCTTTCTTTCGTTCAGTTTATTCTAAATAAAGTTACAGTTTGATTCAAGCATCTGCCTCCAGCATCTTCTTGGGTTAGGAGCATCTGAACAATCCATCGGTCACCATCACATCCTCACATGGTAGATAATTAAGTTTTGCATCGTGTTATGTACTGTAGATAATATCATGATGTTTGCAGAAGCTTTCTATTTTTGTCAAAAGGATAATAGTGTCACACCAAGTCACAAGCTCCAGTCCTTATATACCCACGTACATACATACATGAGATATGATAGTCAAAAAAGGGGTGTGGCTAGTATCGCCATAGTGCAACAATGTTTTCATCATTTTGCCTTCCAGAGACTCTCTTTCTTGAGATGGTCACATGCAATTTGTGCCCACATATTGTAATTTGAAAAGAAAACCCTCATATATGAAGTTTCTTTATGATATCTTCCATTGAAATTTAATGGATCTAAAGCAATCCAAAAGGCCTCCAAAGAACTAGAAAGTTGATTGTAAAAAAGTAAAAGAACATGACATTCCTGTTCATCTGTTGCTCATTTTGGAGTCAAAATATGTGCAAACATAGCACCCTCCACCATAGGTGTCCACAGCTAATTTTCATTAAATTTCATCACATTGAATGAAAACCAGAACATATATTTTCCTGCACAAAGACAGTATTTATTATATTATATATTACACTAAATGTACTATAGTAGCATAGCCTGATTTTAACCATACATAAATAGAGCAAGCTGAACAGTTGATTGATCTTAAGCTACTTAATTAAAATCCACAGAAAATATATTTAACTCTGAATGCTCCAACCATTCTTTCTGACTTGTTATTCCTTTATAGAACAACTTCGTGAAATACCATTAGAGCTAGTCTACTGGTTCATTGGCACCTATTCAACTTGGTCTCTGAAAAGCTGCTGAGTTAGCAACCCTTCAAGATAGATAGATCGATAAATAAATAAATAAAAGGATGGTAAGGAACTCCCATTAGCCACTCATTTGCCAAGGAAACATGCTAATGTAATTGCAATCAAATTTGTTGCTCAGCCAAGCATTCACTGAACAGAATATAAAGAGCACTGGGAACAACTTCTTTTACAAAGTTTAGTTTGGCAGGGGAAAGCAGAGTCAAACTCGAGATCTCTCTTGAGGGATGCCTAGCCTACTCCATTAGCTTACAATGACAGCTAGCTGGAGGGGAGGGCAGGGGGGAATTAGGTTACATTGAGCCAGAAGGAAATCTGTTAGGGACAACAGTTAGTCCCTGTTGGGAAGCTGTGAGGCAGGAAACAGGAAAGACTGGGACTCTGTTGATTCTCCCTTTTAAAGTCTCAGTTTTATGAGCTCATAGATTGATAGTCTCATAGTTCTCCTAAGAGTCAGCCAAAGAAAGAAGCATTTGTTTTTGAGTTTCTTTTTATGTCACTCTGTTTTCTCTTTCACCTTTCCCTTGAACACAACAGAATGTTTCTTTACTAAGGCTGAGTTTTCTCCTTTTTTGTAACAGTGTACATAGATGGAGATTTGCTGCTGCATTAGGTGATTTTTTTCCCATCAATCAGAATAGAGCTGGAAAGGACCTTGGAAGTCTTCTAGTCCTGCTCAAGCAGGAGACCCTATGCCATGTCAGACAGGTGGCTGGTGCTTTGGAAAATAAGTTGACCCCCTCTTTTTTATAGCAGTCCTCAAATACTGGGATACTGCTGTTATGTCACCCCTAGTCCTTCTTTTCTCTAGACTAGCCATACCCAATTCCTGCAACCATTCTTCATGTTTTTGTCTCCAGGCCTTTAGTCATCTTAGTTGCTCTTCTTTGCACTTTTTCCAAAGTCTCAACATCTTTTTTTTAATGTGGTGACCAAAACTGGATGTAATATTCCAAGTGTGGCCTTACTAAGGATTTATAAAATGGCACTAATACTTCATGTGATTTTGATTCTATGCCTCTGTTTATACAATATACATACAATATACATATATAAGATATATATACTTATATATTTAGTAGCAAGAAAAAGTGCTCCATGGCATATAGAATAACCATATAATTTAGGGGTGTAATGCAGGTCATGTGACACCATTAGGTATCTATTCTACATTTGCTACTTCACACTACCAAATGGAAAAACAAATGGAAAAGCTTTCCCTACATGTTGGTTATGCAGCATCAAATAGATACAATATGTAAAAGGAATCAAAGCTAAATGGAGAAAAATATAGTTTGATCAGCAGCATTGCACTCAGACCCCAGCTGGCTGTAACAAGACTTTTTTGCAGGTAGAAGGGATGAGCTGGGATGAAATACTTTTGGAAGTTGCCAAAATACTTGTGGGAAATTGCACAATGTATCTTCTGTCTCTTAAACAGTAGATTAACATTTTTGTTCTCCCACCAAAAGTCTTAAACAAATCTACAAATTAAAATAATGAAGAAGATTTGTTGATAATGACTTAGGAACTAAAGCCCAGTGCCAGTGTAGTTTATTATGTTTATTTCCTTACCAAGTAATACTATATTTTCAATATATCATACAGTACAGCTGAGAATATAACTGTATGTTTAGAATTAAAAGACACTACTGTATATAGTCTGAGTAATCAGCAATAGCAAAGATAAGTAGTCCTTTCACTCATGCTTTGTATTAGTGGTTTAGATGGCCATACACTTTGGCCAGGAGAGCAGTGTTCCAATAATTATGTGTTATTATGTTATTTATATATTATTTAAAATTACATAGTAAAACATATGACATACTTTTACTCCAGATGTAGGTTTCTAGAGTAAAACAAAAAGTTTAGAAAAGTAATGTCTTATTACTTTTCTATTTTTAAGGTGAGAAAAGAAACCTAATAACAATAACAAAAAATTTGGCACAACTTCATTCTAAGGGCTTGGCTCAGTTTCATTTGTTACACCATTAACATTTGCAAGGCTATTGTTGTTTGTATTAGGGATGCAGGCTCAGCACTAGAAGCTAAAGTTTGGTACTTTTCAGTGTAAACTTCCTCTTCTTCTTCCTCCTCCTCCTCTTCCTCCTCCCCTTCCCCCTAGATCAAGGGTGTCAAACTTACGGCCTACAGGCCGGATGCCTCAGGTGTTGGCCATGCCCACCCCTGATTTAGCAAAGGAGGAAAAAGTTGTGATACATCATGTGATGACGTGACACTGCAAGTTTGATGCCCCTGCCCTAGATATACTGAATTCCAACTTCCATCAACACTAATCAATATTGAAAATAGATTGTTAAGGATTGCCACTAGGAAACTCATGTGAAACCTTATGGAATTGCTCATGATTCTATAGCAAATATATTCACCAAATATAATAATAAAAGATTATGAAACATAAAAACATTGTGTGTATGTGTGTGAATGCTGATATTTATCGTATAAACCTGCACCTCAGTGTTGATATTTATCATGTAAACTGCAGCACTTCTTAATGTGAGTTCTATTTTATGAAGAAGCTAATTTAAATTCATGATATACAATGCTTTTGTTTTATAATTTGATTATTGCAAAATGATTCTATTTGAACTGCTTAAGATAGTCCTTTGCTTGTATCAGTTATCTAAACTTTATAGCACAGTGAGTCTTGCATTTCCTTATGAATGATCATTTGGTTTCACTATTACTGTGACATGGAACAGAATCTTAATTAATCTGAAATATTAAATTTTATGTATGCATGTACACACACACACACACACACACACATATATATATATATATTATGCCAGTGTAATTAACCAGTCAGTTCCTGATGAAAGTAATGTTCTTGTGCTTTTCTGAAAATTCACTCAATTAGTGACAAACATGTTACTATGAGTTGCACCAAAGACTATATTACAGATTAATTTGCTAAAAGGAAGGAAGAAAGGAAGGAAGGAAGGAAAGAAGGAAGGAAGGAAGGAAGGAAGGAAGGAAGGAAGGAAGGAAGGAAGGAAGGAAGGA
>JANHJO010000802.1:39101-50418 GCA_032468235.1 Pseudoxyrhopus heterurus
TGTTTAGCAGAGTGATGGCATTTGGGAAGAAACTGTCCTTGTGTCTAGTTGTTCTGGTGCGCAGTGCTCTATAGCGTCGTTTTGAGGGTAGGAGTTGAAACAATTTGTGTCCAGGATACGTAAAACAACGATAAAACAATATTCTCCAGATTTAACCCCTGCATCGTTTCATTTGGGGAATCCTAAGAACAAAACCGAGATCCCTTGAAAATTAAGAACGGTCTGATAAAGCTACAATGACAATATCTCCTTTGTTAGAAAAAACCACCAGCAAAACGAAGAATAACTTTAAAAATCGCATATTCTAATAAAAGACAGCTTTCTGAAATAAAGGCATACTCTTTATTGACATTCCTTTATTTCAAAATAATAAAGGACAACTTTATAACGCTGTAAGCTTACACTATTATAAAGGACTGCCCTGTTTGTCCCAAAGGTGCTTTTTCAAGAGGCAACTGGACTTCGTTTTTTTTCTGAGCTGAAGAAGCTTCTTTAAAGAGAAGTCTTCAAAAAAAAAAAAACCAGTTGCCTCTTGAAAAAGCACCTTTGGGACAACCATGATCAGGATGGCTGAGAATCTCCATAGACTGTCCTGTTTGTTTCTCCAGTTTTAAAATCATGCTCAGCTTTTGACAATTCAGCTTGCCTTAATTAGTATTCGACATGTAGGTTAATAAATAAAGGGAGAGTATGCAATCTTTTCTCATGACTTTGCCAACCCAGAGTCTGTTCATTTCACCATGTCCTTTCCAATCTGGTTTCCTGACCTGTGTATAGGATTCATATGAGAACAATGAAACGCTGGTACGTGTCTTCCAGACAAAAGCACCCATCTTCACCCTAAGCAGCTGACATAAATTTTATTTTAAAAAAATAAACTTAAATTAAAAAGCACGCCTAACGTGAGAAGAAAACAGTATTTCAAAACAGCCTGTTTGCAGTTTCGAGAAGTGTGTCTAGCTGATCTTTAAAGGTTCAAGGCAACTGCAAGTGATTGAAAGCAAAAAGGACCCATCCAGTGTGAAAGTTTTCGTAACAAGAAATATTCTAGAACTTAAAATACTGCTGTTCAAGTTACTCATTTTCTCCATATTGCAGGAAGGGTATATATGCGCTCTGGGGCACCAGTGTCGTCATAGGAGGCGTGTGGCTCACAGACTGGCAGGTGATCCTTGGTTATGTCCCATGGATCAACGGCAAATTTAAGAAAGATGAGTGAGCAAAACTTGTACTATTAGGTAAGACTTGCAATGTGTGAGGCTTCCCTTCTTAAAAGTATGCCCTTCTGGCAAAGCAAACCTTGATTTGGCTTCCTTCTTTCTCCCAAAAAATTATTGTATGCAGGTAGTCCTCAACTTAAAACCACAATGGAGCCCAACATTTTCATTGCTAAGCAAGACAGTGATTTTGTCCCATTTTACGACCTTCCTTGCCACAGTTGTGAAGTGAATCACTGCACTTTTTAAGTTAGTAACACGGTTGTTAAGTGAATCCGGCTTCCCTGCTGATTTTGCTTGTCAGGTCACAAAAGGTGATCACATGACCCTGAAACACTGCAGCTGTCATAAACACATGCCAGTTGCCAAGCATCCACATTTTGATCACATGACTGTTGCAATGGTCTTAAGTGTGAAAAACAGTCATAAGTCACTTTTTTCAGCGCTGTTGTAACTTTGGTCACTGAATGAAAGGCTGTAAATCGAGGATTACCTGTACCCTTCCCAGCTTCAAATTTTGACCTAAAGAAGAGCTTGAAGGTCTTGACAGGAAGGCCATCAAGGTTTTTTTTAATCCTTAATCACTAAATTTATGAACATTGCTATGAATTCCTGCAACCAGAAACATTAATAACTTTCTTGAATTAATACACAAAATATTTCATATGTACCTGCTTAGCTCTCAGCTCTTTCTTTCCTTCTCTGTGTTCCTCTACGTATCTTGTGGGCTTTCATCTCCCCCATATCACAAACACATGTTAATCTCACACTCTCTTTTCTCTAGGCTTTATTTCTCTAGGCTTCTCATCCTTGTTACTAATTTCCTTTTTAAACAGACTTTTAATCCCTCCGATTTCTGCATCGTAATCCCACTTTCAGCTATTTGTGTTCCATGCTTTTCCATCTTTATAGAAGGAGACATATTCAATCTTTATCATAGTCAGTTAGGACAGTTATAAAGGTCCCCAACCTTTACACCTTGGTGGTCCGGGAGACGGGGGGGGAGGGGAATCAGCCCGCACAAGTAGTGGGCTGGCATGCACACCAGCCCACCACTCACGCAAGTTGAGCTCTGCACACGTGTGTGTGACAGCCTACTGCTCACGCAAGTTGAGCTGTGCGTGCGCCAGCCAACCACTTGCATGGCTCAGTGCCAAACAGGCCATGGCCCAGTAATGGGTCACAGCCCGGGGGTTGGGGACCCCTGAGTTAGGAGCCAAGTTATGAGAAAGATAAAGTGTCTAAGCCACTTGCATGAGTTGTGCTCTTGATGTCTGTTGACAGAACTAGAGTCTAGATAAGTAATATGAAGCAGGTTAGACATGATGTTGCCAAGTTCCTTTTCAAAGCACTTCTACATTTGAGAATCTACAATCTAGCAAGATAAACATTTGAGTTATGTGGTGAATGTAGAGTCCCATCCTTATGAAAAATTAAGGGGACATGAGTCCAAAGGCAGTCGCGTGTAATGGCCTCCGCCGTGCTGCCTCTAGAGGTACACCTTCTTATTGATCTTGTGCAGGCTGTGAAGAGAGCTTAGGCCTTTGATTCCTATTATTGGTTACATGAGATGTGATAAGGCTGCTGGGGTTTTTTGTACGTGTTGGTTATCAAAACAGAGCCTATTCATTTATATTTTTTTTATTCCTGTAAACCACCCAGTGTTTTGGGAGGAGGGTGGTTGATTAATATACATAAATAAATTTACCTTAGGAATGGAATGGAATGAGTAAAAGGATATATCATGAACATTTTTTTTAAAAAAAGATCCTTTTCTCAGGCAGTTCATCCATTTTGCGCCATAATTTTTGCTTTGACTTGCAGCAGTTCTGCCAATCTTTCAAGATAGGATATTATTCACTGCTTGCTAGATTGCTCTTTTTAAAACTGGCAGCCACCAGGAATTGATCTTCCGCAAGCAAAGAAAATGCTTGCATCACTGCATGGCACTCCCGTCCCAGAAAAGATTTCTTCCTGTGGAGTATCAAGATAAAACAGAGCAAGAAATTTTGAGTTTTAACTTTTGTTATAAGACAATACATATACATGGGTTCATTATTCTAATTACCTTAAAGGTGAAGCAAGGGTTATGCAGAACTTGGAAAAGGAACGTCCTTGACTTATGCAGAAGTAAGGATCATAAGTAACTTTTTCAGGGTCTGCCATAACTTCAAACATCGTTTAGCTGCCGTTTAAAGTTATGAGAGATCCTGAAAAAATTACTTATGAACTAGGTTCAGAATTGCTCCATCTTCCTCCCCTTCCACAGTCACATGACATTTTGGGCGCTTAAAACTGACTTGCATTTATGGTCATTTGCCGTGCCCCATGATCATATGCAGCATCCTAAAAAGCAGAGACATCACCCTGCCAACAACAGTGCGTTTAGTCAAGGCTATGGTTTTCCCAGTTGCAATGTATGGCTGTGAAAGTTGGACCATAAGGAAGGCCGAGCGTCAAAGAATTGAGGCTTTTGAACTCTGGTGCTGGAGAAGACTCTTGCGAGTCCCTTGGACTGCAAGGTGAACAAACCAATCAGTTCTAGAGGAGATCAATCCTGACTGCTCTTTAGAAGGCCAGATTCTGAAGATGAAACTCAAAGACTTTGGCCAACTCATGAGAAGGAAGGACTCCCTGGAGAAGAGCCCAATTCTGGGAGCAATTGAGGGCAAAAGAAGAAGACTCCGGGGGGTGGTAGAGGACAGGAAGACCTGGAGGAACGTGGTCCATGGGGTCGCGATGGGTCGGACATGACTTCGCAACTAACAACAACAACAAGGCTAGAAAACGCTGCCGTACAAATGCATAAAACTTTTTAATTAATCCATCTGAAAAGTAGATAGAAAGTAGATATAAACTACAATTAAAATGACATATAAAAAAACATCTCTTTCCAATGTTAACGCTCTTCAGGGGAATCCTCGGAGGGAAAGGATAACTATCGAAAACACAGAACGGGGAAAAAAATCTACACGCTGGATTATTTTGTCCAATCGATGCGAAGGAGAAAAGCAATAGAAGAAGGGGGAAAAAATTACACTGCACTAGAATGAGTTCGAAGAAAGTTTTAAGGTGAGAAACAAATATTTATTTTGCTTCCAGGACTCTAGTAGTCTTAGAAAGGATCTGCTCTCTTACGTTTCTTTCCTTCAGCGCATGATTTTTAATCAGATCAAAACTACAGTTGTGCTCTTCCATGTTGTGAGTCGGAGTTTTCCAAAACTGAGACAGGAAGCGCCCCATAATTCTATGTCTCAGACACCTGAATGTGAAGCCACAAATGTAGTCAATAATAAATATTAAATGGAGAAACGCAAGATTCCAGTCCTCTTTGTCAGGGTGTTTCATGAGAATTTAGTTGGGTCATCAATGACACTTAATTAATTAAGTCACCCTACAACTACAGCACCCCTCCCATGTGCTACTTAACCACTTAAACAATCAAGAGGCAAAAAAAATGTGTATGAATTTCCATCTTAATGGGACTTGCTCATAGCCATCAGCTTCAAGGCGTTGGACTTAACGTGATCTTTCGAGTTCCTTTCCTCCTAAATAAATAAACTAAATATTTTTGGTCAGGTTCTTATGACTCTAATGATGAAACGGGCATTTGTTCCCAATTTAATAAAGTCTTTTTCTTTCCTTTTTCTTTGTTTTTTCCCCTAAGAAAATGGTTGGGTTTGAAGAAGGCGTAGGACACATTTAGCGCAAAATTGCAGAACGTCGGGAAATGTTGTGGCTTTCCAAAATGAAGAGAGTCTAAACTTTGGGAAGAGTTGAGCACTATCTCGGGCCTTCTTCTTGGAACCCAACAATTTGGAAAATGGGGAAGGGGTGTCGCTATCCCACCACGTGCCCGCATTCCTTTGTGGCATCTTCTGAACCACATTTTTCCTTCTGATTTTGAATAAACATAGTAACAAATTAATAGATCAGGAGATAAATGTTGTTTTTCTCTTTTTTCTGCCTCCTCCAGAGTCAGAGGAACGGGTTCTTTTTAATTTGCCTCTTGCCAGAAGCATTTAAATAAAAAATTTTAATGATAACTTGAGCAGAACAGTTCCAGGAAAATCTGTGGGATTGGACTTTTTTCCGCGTTGTGTGGTATCACCACGAGGCTGGAGGAACAGTATATAAGCCAGCTCCTTGTGGTTGAGTTTCAAAGCACCAGACTTTTCTCTCCTTCATCTTGAGAAGATTGGGAAGGTAAGTCCACTTTTTATATCTGGGCCTCAGTCTACTTCTCCATGTTCATGTTTTGCGGGCATGGAGATGATCTAAACAGGGATTTTGCAGCTGTGCTCGATGGACAGCGATGGTTGTGTGAGAAGTTGAAGATCTTCTGAAGACATCTTCAGAGAGGATGGTCATCTTCAGAGATTTTGAACACAGAAAATTTAACTCCATCACTTGGCTCTTGACTAGGCTCTTTGAGCATCCCTGTTCTAGAAGATTTAGATAATTAATTTGGGGGTGACAATCATGGATCATTAAGTGGAAAGAAGCTTTGTATGTTGGTTTGGTTGTCAAACCAAACATCTTCCCATGTTTTGGTGTTTGTGAGCATATACCCAAGAATCAACTGAAGGTAAGTCTTGATCCTAACATCTAAATCTGTAATAGTTCAGATTTTCACGTTCTGTGAAGGAAGTGGTGATAAGAGCTTTTTAAAAGTTTCTGAGAGGCCAAGTTTGAGCCTGCTCTTTCTCCTTCTAGAAGCAACATCAACATCTTGTGATGTTTCCTGTCTATTTCCCTCTCCAATGCCCAGTAGACATGTGGGCATGGGGAAAACAACACCTTGTAGTAAATCTGTAGGTGTCATTGTTTCATTTGTCCACCTTTGACGAAAAGTAGCAATTTGTTGTTTTGTTTAGTGGTTGGTTGTTTTATATTGAACCATAGATAGAAGGCTCTTCCGACTCAGTGGATAAGGCTGTGGGCTCCGATTTTGACTACCAAAATGGACATTGTGGGTTCTCTGTATCCCACAAAATCCAAATTGGGTCAAATAAAATACCTGGGAAAATAAAGAATTGGACAAAAAGAATGTAGAGGGATTGAATTTTCCAACCTTCTTCATCTAGGCCAAATGTTAGGGAAAGCCCTGGAATATGCTGGCATTTGGCCTGATGGAAAGGCCTTCAAAACTTGAGGGCATCTCAACTTTTCAAGCCAAGCTGGGTGTTTTTCTTCTCACTGACTCACATATTGTCCTTGTTACCGGAAACTGATGAATTAGCCCAAACCTGAAAACAATTTGTGATTCAGTTGAAACAATCCATTGGGATTGACTTGAATGAGCCACTGGATTCAAGGAATCGATCCATTTGGTCCCAATTTGCCATTGAGTTCCAATGGCTCTATTTCCTTCAAGCAGATCACCCCAAGAGCTGCTCTCTATCCGATTCCAATTGGCGAGTATTTTGACCAAGAATGAAATTTTATTTATTTATTTTTCATATTTGTATGCCGCCCAACTCCCTAGGGACTGATTGGTTCTGGTTTTCCAATTCCTTTCCCCAAAGATTGCTTCTTCAGGATCTCTGCAAAGCAAGGGTGGATCCTTTTCAGCGTCACCTGTCTCAATTTCTTTTCCCTCTTAGGATTTACAAGATGAATTACGAGTACCTGTTCCCAGAATTCCTTGAAGAGGCTGAGCCTTTCTTCTATGAAGCCAGTGAAGATATCTCAATGCCTACCAAAGGGAGCTATTGCCCCAAGCCATATCCTCCTTATAAATGTGTCACCCCCTGCAAACCTCGCTACTGCCGCCCCAAATATCCCTACCCCTGCCCACCTCCCTGCCCACCTCCTAGACCTCAATGTTCTCCCTGCTATCCCTTGTATCCTCTTCCCCAATGTCCCAGACCATGTTACCCCTCCTACCCATGCCAACGCTACCCACCTCAATGGCTCTACCCCAAACCCTATCCCCAGAGACCCTATTACCCTTCCTGCCAGCTGCCATGTCCTCCCTACTGGGGGCGCCCATGCTACCCCAAATACCAGCCACAATACCCATGTGACCTTGAGCTCTACTAGAGAAGAAGTCGGTGGTCAGATCTCTCCCCTTCTGCCGTAGCAACTCCTTTGCCTCAAAAGAGTTCTGCCAAACTCTTTTCTCCGTTGAATGTCTTGACCTCAGTTCCCGGGTATCTTCTGGATTTTCCTCCCCAAGTTCTATTTTTGCTTGCATTTTTGTTTTTTTGTTTTGTTTTTTCTTTCGAGGCCAACCATGAGGTCCCCAGGCCACCACAAGGCCACCAAGAGTCCCCGTGAGGGGGAGCTGCATTAGGTTTCTGGACGATTGAAGAACTGGGAATGTTCAAGCATGGTTTGAGAAAGGAGGCGAAGGAGAAGAAGTTGAAAGAAGAAGAGGAAGAGGAAGAGGAAGAGAAGGAAGAAGGAGAAAACGTGATTTGGAATCATCTCATCCAAGGGAAAGCTCAAAGAACTGAAGGGACTCCAAAGACGACATAGGACTGGGAAGCCAAGGACTGTAGCAATTGCTTGTTTGAAGCATCCATGCCCAATGAGTGAAAAGAGGCTATTTTGGGGGGAGGGGTGTCCACATTTATTTTCAAACCTATATTTTTTAACTCATTGTACCCTATTCTGGGAGGCAGTTTGATTTCTCGCCTCTTCTGAATGCTGGGGGTTGGGGGGTTGGCTGAATTTGTGAATCTCATGGCCTCTTTTCGCCTGCTACTAAACCTATCTGAATAACCAACTATCTGCTCTTCAAAGGTGTCCTTTGTCATCAATAAATCTGCTTTTCTCTGCATAAACCTTCTTGTGGTATTTGACATGTTTGTCCAATGGCTTCAGTTCATTATATTCCTCAACCCTCTTCTCAAGGGATCAAAAGACCCAACAAAGACCTGGATCGATTCTATTTCATTCCAGGCGTGTTTAGATGACATTACTTTACAACCAGGAGCATAAAATGTTGAGTTCCTTCAACCTTCTGTTGCTAGGAGGACATTCTACCCTTCAAGATGAAGGTTAGCCCGCTCCGCTTATGAAAAACCCTTCATAGGTTTTTCCGCTTTCCACGTTAACTTGGAGGACTTCAGAAATGCCAGCTGTTGAGTTATTTCTCACTGATTTAAAACTGAGTTGAGTTTGGGAGTCTATGGATGCTTTCATTGGATGCTACCCAGTTTCATTCAAATCAGATCAAATAACTGTGTCGTGGTCATTAACCAACAGAAACCCAGTTTAATTAGGTAATAAGCATGTAAGGGGAAGTTTAGTCTTGGTGACTTCATAGATGCTTTCAGGAAGTTTCCTTGACAATACTCCATTTCCTGGTCTAATCTAGAACCGGGAGTTTTCAATAACAAATTAACCAGATCTGACCCTGTTCAGATTCTCAGATCAAACAAACCCACCATCTTCTGAGAATAAGAAGAAGTGGACTAGGTTTTGAATGGTTGGGAGGAAAGCAAAGAACAAGGGATGAATGCGGACAACAAGTCCATAATGAATTGGGAGTTCTAGATCAACCTTGCAAGATGTAGGTTTTCTAGGCCAGAGAACCCATTTCAGACTGATGGAGAATCTTAAGGGGGCCATCCGTTCCTCAAAGGACTTCTTTAAAGGGCCAAAGAGTTGCAAACCTACCCTTTCCCAGGAGGTAAACAAGCTATGATGCTTTCCACCATCACCCCTTTTGCTTCACGAAGATGTTCTCCACCCAGCTAATGCTGGATTTTGGATTATCTTTTCAGTTCCTATTGAAATACTCTTGACCTTCGAAGGTTCTTCTTGACCAGTGTGAGACCGGTAAATCTCAAGTGAAAGATGTGCCCTTTATTGCTATCTCCTGCTCTCTAATTGACCCACCACACCCAGCATAGAGCTTTTCAGAAAAATCACAGAAGGGCCAAGGATGGATATTGCAAAAGTTTATTGCGGTAAAATAAATTAAGAAGCAGCCACCGATACTTCAGTCTAGACAATTAAGGGCTAACAAAATGAATTGACAGAAAGAAACAGCTTGAGGAGGGGGGGTGGCAGATCTTTTACGCTTTGGAAGCCCCTTCCTCAGTTCCTTCTGGCTAAGATTGCAGAAGAGATGAGACAGGTGGAAGCCAAGAGATGAGATGGAAGTGTGGAAGATGCAGGCGCTGGGGATATCCAGGGTCTTGTTCCTCCAACCACCGATGATCCGTGTAGATGTTTCCATAACGTCACAGCTTCTTATTACTGGTACGATTTGGGATTTTGAGGACAAGGATGGTAACACCCAGGCTTCTGGGGAGGAGTACAAGGCTTGGGAGAAAGGCAGCAAGGACTATGCGTTTCTGGAGGGTTCACAACACAAGTGTTTTTGGGAAGGCATGATTTCTGAGGTTCTTGGGGTGTCATGCCACATGGCTTTTTCTGCTGTTGGTCCTTAGAAGACATCTTTCTAGGGTTTAACAGAGAGGAACATGTGTTTAATGGCTGGTTTTTAAAGGTCTCTGTAACTCACCTCATGCCAGCTTGAGGATCAACCAGGAGAACTTCAAATACAAAAATGAGGAAGTTGATAGGTCCAAGATGGAGATACTTGAGGAATGATAACTCATAGCAGATCAAATTCCCCCTCTAAACTAGGGGTGTACGACCAGTAGCTCTAAGGCTTCCCCTGCCCTCGGCTTCTTTTCTTCTGGTCTTCAACCAAATTTGACCCACCCATCAACCCAGCACAAGGAACTGACTCTAGTCTGTTGGTTGAGGAAGACAGAAAACGAAGAAGCTTAACCTGATTATTGAATCACTCTGTTTACATTGAATCATATCGTAAAAAGACAGTTGAAGATGGAGAAGTTCAAGAAAGAAGAATGAGGGGAAAATACAATCTGACTTAACAAAAGGATCTAGGTTAGTCTTGGTTCTTCAGTCTTCTGAACCTTCTAAAGAGGTTGAAACCATAATACGTCTAACTGGGATTCTCAAACTATTCTCGTTGACAAAGGTTAGGTGCCCCTGATTGATAGAAGTTCTCTGAGATATCTGGATATACTTTCTTTCTAATCGTTAGCTGAAGATAATGGGTACCAAGCCAGAGACCATCCCCATTCAAAGATGCAGACTAGAAGAAAAGAACTTACCAGGTTCACCTGCACTCCCCGTGTCTGCAAAGCGATATCTGATTGATTGAGGATGACTAAACGCCTATGACTTTTATAGAGGACCAGAAAACTTGATTTGTAGGAAATAAATGCCGAAGGAATTAGATAAGAAGCAAGCTAGAAGAATCGTTGCATTGAGTCAGCTCCATAACTTGTTTTATCTCCTTCTTTACATAATATATTCCGATTTGGTCTCCACGTATCTCCACCCTTCCTGGCCCATGAATATGGACCCTGTTCCTTCTGCTTCCCTTGAAGTCAGAATTTTTACACACAAATTGGAGGAGTCAGTTAGATTGCCAAAGCAGATTGGTTTTTAATTTGGCATGGCTTTGGGTACTAGCTAAGAGGAATGGCGTTGCATGGAACATCTGGATGGCTGGGCACGAAATCTCTTCCACTTCTGGTTGGCCAAATATGGAAGTGCCTTCCATCTCGAACACCCGAGGATGAGACCCTCTGCCATTCAACTTCCCTTTCCCAAAAAACCAGTCAAGAGCAACATCTGGTCACTGAAAAAGTGCCTAGGCTTTGGACCACGATCAGAACATCTGGACGGTCAGAAGAAAGTGGTTCTTTCCTGCCTCGGATGTCCACAACTTTATTTTTGATGGATACCTTCAAATGTCCACGATTCTATTTTTTAATAAACACCTCAATATCCACGACTCCATTTTGGATGAACACCTCAGATGTCCATGACTCTTATGTTGGATAGACACCAGACTTGAAGACTTGAGCCCTCTCCTCTTAAAAAAATGACAGATGTTCTCCTCCAACATTAATTACTTTTTTGCCCTTGCACCTATCCTGTCTCAAAGAAGGGGGAAGAAAGCATGAAATGATTTCCTTAATAAATAAATCACAATAAATACAGTACAGACCAAAAGTTTGGACGCACCTTCTCATTCAAAGAGTTTCCTTTATTTTCATGACCATGAACATTGTAGATTCACACTGAAGGCATCCAAACTA
>JANHJO010000813.1:157428-168213 GCA_032468235.1 Pseudoxyrhopus heterurus
GGTTCCGGAGAACTGGTAGCGATAATTCGGAGAACCGGCAAATACCACCTCTGATTGGCTGACTGCATAGCCACACCCACCAAGCCACGCCCACAGAACCGGTAGTAAAAATTTTTGAATCCCACCACTGGACTCAACTTGGCAATATTGCAGAAAAAAATCTAAGCAACAGATTACTAGTCGGCAACTCTGGATAAAAAAGTTCTCCATTTGTCAGCCCATTCACATTTGCTGTTTCTTGTTGTTTTACTCCAACTTCCTGACTTTGCCAGGACTAACCTTCAGTTCCTGCTTTTCTGAGTTCTGGTAAACTCATGCTTGTTATCAAAATAATCTCTAGCCCTTTTGATTTTTGTCACCCTCTTTTTTTTTAATTCCCTTTGATTTTTCCATTCACCATTGACTCTTGATTCTGCACTGAGTATCTGATTTTACTTCAACTAATACTTAATAGTTTTTCCAGCACTACGGTTAGAAGGCATCATTTCTTCTTGTTGTTGTTGAGCATTTTTTGATGGTCCGCTTTTTACAGACAAATGTCCCAAGTGGGCGAACCATGGCCCTCACAAACCATAATTTTGTTAGCAGTGAGATCTCTCTGCACACCTGCTGCGTGGCCATTTTAAAAGCAGAGTATTCTCTAACAGGTTATTGGGAAACTCTGCTATGGCAAGGGCACAATGTTCCTTTAAACCATAAAACTTGTTACATTGGTGCTTTCAGCAGGGGACCCAACATAGTTCCTTTCAGCTCTGGACTTTCTGGAATGAAATTGCAAACATTGAGTTTAAAGAAAAACTCTTGTTGTCCATACTAACAAAAGCCTTTAAAAAAAAAAAAAAAAGAAGCACAAAAAATGACAGTCCTTAAATTTAGGGGATAACTATTAAAACGCCACATTTAGGGAAGCTGTCTTTGTCAATCTGAGGTAAAAACACACTGTCCAGGAGAAGCTTAAGGTCCACTGTCTGGCACCAACATATTTTCTGGCTCCCGGATCAAAAATGGTCTCTCTTTGGATGCTTCCTTGTGGGAATAGTGGCTTCGGGGTGCAACAGAGTCACTGACTAGGCAGAGTGAGACCCTTTTAGTACAAAGTGGAAATTTCTGGTAACTTAGGCCAAGAATAGTAATGGGAAGGGCAAGGATAGAAAGTGGCTGAGGTTTCCCCCCCCCTTTGCTGGAGAGTTTTATTGAGCAACTTTATTTATTGAATCTATTTGAGAGAGGACTTCATAGTTTTCAGGTTTTCCAGCTCAAAATTGTAAGAAACAACACTAACATTTTTCAGCAGAAGTCAGATGAACAGTGAAGAGGCTGCTTGAAACCACAGGCTGCCAACCTCTGCTCTAACAAAGTCATTGCTGCCGGTAAGCAAAAGTTGCCTTTTCCTGGGGGAATGTCCTGACTTTAACCAGTTTCTCTTTCTGCAGAGATGCTTCTGAACAGTTTGCCCATCTTCAAATGTTTCTGTTCCTTTGATTTCTATAAAGCTATAATTGTGGTAGTGACTAGGATAAATATTGGGCGTCTAAATCTGGATTCTCATGTGTCACAGGGAGGGAAAGTGCAGTTTTCAAGGCAGAATGGGACAACTTGCCGCAGCCAACTCACCACGGATAATTCATCATGGACCATTTGTCATAGGACAGCTTGTCACAGCCAAAAAAGCCAACACAGTTCTAGGCTGAATAAACAGAGGGATAGACTCAAGATCATGTGAAGCGTTAATACCACTTTATGATGCCTTGGTAAGGCCACACTTGGAATACTACATCCAGTTTTGGCTGCCATGATGTAAAAAAAGATGTGGAGACTCTAGAAAGAGTGAAGAGAAGAGCAACAAAGATGATTAGGGGGCTGGAGGCTAAAACATATAAAGAACAGTTGCTGGAATTGGATATGTCTAGTTTAATGAAAAGAAGGACTAGGGGTGACATGATAGCAGTTTTCCAATATCTCAGGGGCTGCCCCAAAGAAGAGGGAGTCAAGCTATTCTCCAAAGCTTCTGAAGGCAGGACAAGAAGCAATGGATGGAAATTAATCAAGGAGAGAAACAAACTAGAACTAAGGAGAAATTTCCTGACAATAGGAACAATTAATCAGTGGAACGACTTGCCTTCAGATGTTGTAGGTGCTCCAACACTGGAGGTTTTCAGGCCATTTGTCTGAAATGGTATAAGGTTTCCTGCTTGAGCAGTGGGTTGGACTAGAAGACCTCCAAGATGCCTTCCAACTCTGTTATTCTGTTAAGGCTTCCATATTATCATTATTATTTTAACCTCTATCTATTTAGCCAGTGTTTAAGTAGAGTTTCAAATAATCCTCAAACCTTGAAGCCCACCGGAAGGTTCAGTTGGTAAGCCTGCTCAATATTTAACTAAGTTACTTATTGGAAATAACAAAGGAAATACTTGGCCAACGATTTCAACCTTGGAGGAAATTCTTATTCAGTGAACTAAAAGATGTAATCCTCTCACTTTCAGGGTTTTTTTTTTCTTCTTCTTCTTCTTCCTGATTAAGATTCTTCTCCCAAAGGGTTGAATTAAGTACGAAGACACAAGCTTTTCTCCAAGTTCGCCGCCTGACCCCGAAGCCTTGAACTAACTTTATAGAACTTCCTTTCTCTCAAAGCTGGATTATCTTCACCGAGAAAGGAGAAGAAAGAGGCTGGCTTAAATCAGAAGGGCAACGAGTACAAAACTCTGCAGTGGTCAGAGATTTCCAAATGGAGTAAGATCAAAAAGTCACCTCCACACCTCTTTCCTCCCCCAGTTTTTGGAATAGAGATTTTAAATTATAACATGGATCTTCCGAAGGAGGTCTTAAATTTTCCCTTACAATTCTAAATATCCCTCCAAATTGTATGCTGCTCTTTCTCCATTTACAGTAGACCTCAAGCCAACAAGGATTCCACTCTCCCAGCTTAAATGCCTCTTATTGGTCTTGCTTTAGCCACTGAACCTCTTCCATGTTTTCTTTTCATCCTGGAGCGCTGTGCATTTTATCCACATTTCCCCAGGCACAATTCTTCTATTTTTATGGGTTTGTTTACCTTAAGCTCACATTACTTTTATTGAAGACTGTTTTCCTCGAAACTTTTATCTGTTACAAATAACCAGGAAAATGCTTTTGGAGCCAACCAATAAATCCCAATGTTGCCTAAAGCTTGTGGTGTCTTTGGAATGCAATACAGGGTTTGTTTGTTTTTTCCAAATCAGTAGAAATTGACATGTGTAAATGTTCAGGTGTTCCTGCACTATCAGCACTGTTTAGGTGTCAATAAAATGTCGGCACCTTGAAAAGTTCCCAGGGTTATGTGAGAGGACAGTATTGGAAGAAGAGGAGAAATAAAGAGCAAGATTAAGAAGGATACATCTTATCTCCTCTAGATCGATTAGATTTTTAGCTCTCGTCAACCTCAGCCAGGTGCAACCCGGGACAACCATTTGTGGGAAATGTTGCATTTGTAATCCCATCGATCGACGTTGGTTGCCCTGACATCTGCTCAGTCTCATCTTCGGTTGATCCAGATCAGTTTTGTCCCTTGGACCAACAGTTCAGCTCAGTTCAGCGGGGCAATTCCAGTCCTGCTGAATTACGAATGGTCTCGAATTCTTCATATCTAAAATTGATTGGGAGAACTCCTGTCTCCTACCTGCTCTGAAGTATAATGTAGAGGAAGCTCATCTAAGCGAGAAAAGTAGTTGGTTTCCTTCTTAAGTTGTGGCCAGGGACAAAAGAAGAGGCCATCATTGCTTGACTTAATAGTGACATCCAGTGGACAGTTGGGTGGCTAAGAAGTTAATTTTAGGGAAAACAGAATTTGATTTGCATTTGTTTGGAGGCAGGATTCTTGCCTGTGTGATTAACAACAGGTTGTGTAGATAGCGAAGGCCTAAAACAATGGCTGTCAGCCATCCAAGACACTCAAGGAGACTTTGTGTGCTTCTCCTCCAACCCTCTCCTAATTCATCTGCTACCTTATGGGCATGTGAATGAATCATGAAGTGTTAGAATAACAGAATAGCTGACCTTCTACTCCACCCGCTGCTCAAGCAGAAAACCTTACACCATTTCAGATAAATGATTGTCCAGCCTCTTCTTAAAAACCACCAACGTGGGAGTACTGACAACTTCTGAAAGCCAGCTGTTCCACCGATTATTTTTTCTCACTGTCAGGAAATTTCTCCTTAGTCCTAGGTTGGTTCTCTCCTTGATTAGCTTCCATCCATGACTTCGTGTCTTGCCTTCAGATGGTTTGGAGAATAGGTTGATACCCTCTTCTTTGGGGTAGTCTCTCTTTCTTTCAGAGTAGGTTGACCCTATTAGCATCAGTTCCAAGTCCTTTCCTGTATCATATCATCGTATCTTCATCTTCATCTCTATATATATAAAAGGATGTGGGTGTGTATGTTCCACATACACTCTTCAACGGCTCGACCAATCTCAACCAAACTTGGTACACAGATAACTTACCCTCCGGGAACAAACTGTGGGGGTAAGACATGCCTAGCACCCGTCCGGGGCGGGGGGTCTGCGTCCCCTAAAAATTGTGCCGATAGTGCCGATGGCTTCACAGTACTCCACAAGGGGCATGAGAGAGCAGCGTGATGCTGCGTGTGGTGCATATGCAGTACAGACCTTCCAGGGACCTCTGCTAGTTCCATTGTGGCAATATTTTTATCTGGAAACGGTGGCTGTCAGGAGGAGGCAGGACAAGGTGGGGCCGGGTGGGGCCGAGCGGCGACGAAGGATATGCCCAGCTGTCGGAGGCTGTGACTGATGGGCTAATGAGTGTTAAAAGCATGGAGTGCAAAAGAGAGCAGGCTGGCTGGCCAGCTGGCGGGTGAATGAGTGAGTCAAAAGTGAGCGAGAGAGCAGCACAGCTTTGGGGTCCGGCAGCAGAAGCAGCCCCTACAGGCCGTGCCTCCTGTTTCTCTTTGTGGCATAGACACATAGAGCTACCAACAGCCTCAGGCCTGACTATAAATGGGTGAAGCCGGGTTATCAGCTAGTGTTAACATAAAAAGCAAGACAATGAAATCTTAACATTCTAATCTGGAGAGTGAAATAATTATTTTTAAAAAAGCCAGTTCTTATAAAGAAGTCAACTGCCCCGTCACTGAATTGTCTAAATCATACTAGGAAACCAACCATTTTTTTTCCTTTATGCATTGAGACTACAGTTTTATATGATCAGTGAACCAATGATTTCAGGAGTCTTAACTCCGTTTAGAGAACCAGTTTACTGTAGTAGTTAAGGACATCAGGTTAGAAACTGGGAGACTAGTGAGTTCTAGTTCTGTCTTAGGCGTAAAGCCACCTGGGTGACCTTGGGTTAGTCACTTTCTCTCAGCACTATTAAGAAGAAAATGACAAAAATCTGAAATACTTTGCCAGCTGCAGGGACTTATCCAGGTAGTCTCTGAGAATCAGACACAAATAGAGAAAAGAAAAGAAAAGTATATTATACTTTCAGCTGGATCATGACCAGTGGATTTACAAGAAGCTCAGTATAGCTATAGCAGTTCAATGATAAAACACATGCTTTATATGTCAGAGGTTTCAAGATTAATTCTTGGCACCTCAAAGCAGGAAAGGCTCATTTCTGAAAAAGTACTGTACTGCAGATAAATAGGATAAAATATAATGAATACAACTGACCGTGGGTCAAAGTCAATGTAAGGAAGCATCCTTTGAATTAAATGTTTCATTTTCCAGTATAACCAACAACCTCAGGATGGCAAACATGCAGCCGCCCGGAGTCCTTCAGGAATGGGCGGCATAGAAGTTCCAACAAATAAATAAATAATTTTTTGCATTCTTCTAAATCTTTTTATAAAAAAGAAGGACTCTTGAAATTACCCTTCTGTGTAAGACATGCCATGGCAACAGAGTTCTAGGATGTAAGCTCCTTCAAACAGGTTCATATTGAAAACAATCCCATGAATTTCTATGTAGAAACATACTCCTGCCATTTTGAGATATACTACAGTTTCCTTGAGCAGGCATAACCGCTCAATGGTTAAAAATGCTGAGATTGTCAGATAGAAAGTTGACAGGCCTAGTTTGTGCAACTGTTCCTGCATCAGCTCCTGCCCATCTAGCAGTTTGAAAACATGCAAATGCAAGTGGATTAATAGGTACCATTTGGTGGGAAGGTAATAGTATTCCATGCACTGTTAGAATTATTGAGGTGGAACGATGCCCATTAATGACAGCACACCATTGATTCCAATGCTATTTAGAAGTGCCTTAAGGTCTTCTAGAGGGTTTTTGGTCATTTCTGCCAGCCCGAAGGCTTGTAACATGGCATAACGAAGGTCAGGGAGAATTTAGCCAGCTGCTCTGCTGACTCTTCAATCTCCTCCACTTCTAAATCATCCCGTTCATGCTCTTAGCATGGGGAGGTGAATTGGGAACGATTCAAAGGGGTCTGGGTAGCTGACTGCTGGGTAGCTGACTGCTGGGTAGCTGACTGCTGCCCTGCAATCATCGGTGGCATTAAGGGGTTGCACCCCTTCTGTCTGGGAAGTTCCGGTGCCCATCATACTCTCCTGGAGTGGAGCTGGACTTTTTCCTCCGTCAGCCATTGCTGAGTGGACCCTCTAGGTGTTAGTTGAGCCGCCATCTGTCAGGCAAAGCCTCTTGTCATGATTGGTGACTTCCAAGTTGCCTTCTTAGCTGGCATAGGCTGGCATCAATAGGGCATTCAATCGACCTTTGCTACCATTTGTCAGAATTATTGAGGTGGAACAATGCCCATTAATGACAGCACACCATTGATTCCAATCGGGAACTCTTTATTCAATAGTCAACCACTACTCAACCAAGGACCAAGAATGGTTTACAGCATGCCCCTTTTATAGGAAAATATGCGTGGGAAGAAAGGAAGGATCTAATACATTGTTAGCCCTAATACAGAATGTCAGGAAATGAGGGGGAGTATGCACCTGCTTCCAGCAGCAACTGTCCCTTGTGTGCACCTACTTCCAACAGCAACTGTCCCTTCCTGTATATCCTCTTTTGACAGGTGTTAAAGTAATGTTCACAGTTAATTAATTATTAACATGAACCTTTGCCATATAGCCATGCTGGCCACATGACAACAAAAAATATCTTTGGACAATGCTGGCTCCCATGGCCAAGAAATGGAATTGGAAACAACTGGACAGGGAAACCTTTACCTTTACAGTTTCCTTGAGAGATATTTAACTGCAGCAAGATACAAAAAGTAAATCCTTCAAACCTTCTTTGGAATACTCCAAGGTAGCTTCTAGTTATGGAGTAATGATCTTCAGTCTAACTCCAAAAACCTACAATAGGGCTTATTCTGTCTCTCTCCCTGGGCTTCTCAATATTTTCTCTCCCATAGTCATTGATGTTCATAGCAGTGATCATCACAGCATCTAATTTCCCTGTACAGCCTGCTGCCAGGTTTGAATTGAAGAACAGAATCCCCCATCCCCAGTACGTGCCCAGTTAAATGTAGGAGTTTGTGCATGGGATAGTTTTCACAATATTTCTGTTCTCTTTTCCACACTGCAGTCTGTCACACACTTGATTCCTGAAGACAGTTTTATGTCTCATCATGCTAGGTATCTGAATAGATTAGTAATTACTTAAATTGTGTTATTAGTTTAAGTCTGAAATTATTTGACTCATGCTTCTGTTATATATTTAGATTCATTTCTAGCCTGCAATAGGTAAAGTGAATAGTAAAGGTTCCCCTCGCACATACGTGCTAGTCATTCTCGACTCTAGGGGGCGATGCTCATCTCCGTTTCAAAGTCAAAGAGCCAGCGCTGTCCAAAGTCGTCTCCGTGGTCATGTGGCCGGCATGACTAAATGCCGAAGGCGCACGGAATGCTGTTACTTTCCCACCAAAGGTGGTCCCTATTTTACTTCTTGCATTTTTACATGCTTTTGAACTGCTAGGTTGGCAGAAGCTGGGACAAGTAACAGGAGCTCCCTCCGTTACGCGGCACTAGGGATTCGAACCACCGAACTGCCGACCTTTCTGATCAGCATCTTAGCCACTGAGCCACCGCATCCCCCCAAAAAAAAGTACACACACGCACATACATACATGCACACACATATATTCTGTTGGGGCTCGCTGCTGTTACCGCTGTTTGCTGCGCTCGCCCTGACACTTCTGGTTTCACCGTTGATCAGCTGGGCAGCTGCTGATCAGCTGGGAGCTCACTGCCGCGTTACCGCCTCATTCTCTGTGGTCATGGCTCGCTGTGACTTTGCCAATCGCCCCTGGTCCATCCATGTTGGGGGTCATGGCGGCGATCGTTTAGAATGCTGTTTTGTGCGTGGCTGTGTTTCACTTGGTGGAGGGGGTGTGCCTTGGCGGGGTGTGTGTGGTTATGGCTACTGGGTGTACCAGATGTCGGGTTATAGCAGGTAATTATAAATACAGTTGGTGGATTGACTGTGTGTCACCAGTTTTATTTTCCATACGGACGTTATGTTCTATGTACCTGGTCTCTCACTTACGATTGAGTAAAAGAACTTGCTGCACAAATTTGTTGCTGTTCTTTATTTCGTCGAAAGGGAAAAGCCAGCATTGACATATCCATTCTAACTCTACAAAGAAATGACTGCTGAGGAATAGATGCATAAGGGCACTGGATCTCCTCTAGTGAATAACCTTCAACATGTCAGGAAGTTTTGTTTATAGATGCTACCTACTGATAAATATGTAAACTTCTGGACAATCAATAAACGTTTTTTTAAAAAGTTATCCAATCTAATTGCTATTAAATATTGTATCAATCGGATTTTCTGTAATTTCTACACATTGGAAATATAATCAGAGGAAGAGAAAAATGATAATCTTCAAATTTTTGAAAAGTTGTCATGTAGAAGATGAAGCAAAATGGTCCTTTTTGTTCCTGAGATTTGAGGTGAGGATATGAGAGAAAAATGGACAATGTGTCTTAATTCAACACAGTTTATCAAATTTAATCTTGTAAATTTGGTCCAGAATTTTAGATTTTCAATATTATTCTGAATGTTGAAATAGTTAAGGCCACTTCTCCCAGCAATCTATAATCTGCAATTTGAAAGGCAATCTCTGTTTTCATTATTTATTAATTTATTAAATTGATGTAGCCACTCATCTATATGCCTCTGGGTGGCTTGCAAAATTAAAAACTACAATGATAAATAAATAAAAAACAAATAAACAATATAATCAGATTAAAAAAACAAAAACTCAATCAGTGGGATTTTTTTTCAATCCATACAATATGAGCAGTATCTCCAGCAGCCTCCAAACAATGTTTAAATCCTCAGGAAAAGTGGTAGAACCATGTTTCCAAAGCTTTCTGGAAGGCAAATAGGGCTGACCTAATCTAATATCTGGGAGGGGTAGGTCTGAGGTTCCAGAATGAGGACTCTATGGCTTTTCAAATGCTGGGACAATAATATGCCTCTCCTGTCAATCCTGATGGGATAAATGGTTGTAGCCAGGGAGAGGCAGTCCCTCAAATTAAGTAACCCAATGCCACGTAGGGTTTTATAGATGTACTAGCTGATAACCCGGCTTTGCCCAGGTATTTATGCCTTGCTGCGACATAGTGGAAGCAGGGAATCCTGGAGCCTACAATTTCATTTGCATGCCTTGCCTCTATTGGCTGGAGAGCCTGTGATCTGCCTGTTGCTGGGCAGTTCCAGAGGCCTCCACACATGCTCAGTAGAGGTTTGTGCCTGCAGAGGAGGGGGGTCCCCTTTGGCAGCAATTTTGGGGGTCAAAGAAGCCCCAATGTGGTTCGTGACCCTCACAAGGAACCTCTCCGGAGTGTAAAGAATGTGTATGGTAAGTTTGGGCGTGATTGGTGCAGGGGTGGAGGAGCCTTTCTGGGACATACCCACAAACATACACACCCACACTTCTGTTTTATAGATATAGATATCCTAAAATTAGAAGTGTTTTCCTATGTAAAGGAATGATAGCTGAAAGAAATTTTGCAATGCTCCTGGAGTTAGGGTTCTTCTAGTCCAATAATAAAAAGCAACTGAGAACATCCTCAGAGTGGAACCTCTATTAGTAAACAGAGTTATGTGACAGGATTCAAGTTGCTGAAAAAGGACTTCAAAGGAATACATGGCCTAGCGGTCCAAATTCCTCCAGGTCATGGGGCAGTTTACTCCGTAAAAAGATATTGTATTTTTAGGCCTTCCGTCTAATAATTGTATCACTGATTAGCCCATTAAAGTGTGCTGAGGAAAAAGCTCAAATATGCTATGGGCAGTAATGCAGAAAGTCCCTGGGTTAAGAATGCCTCCATTTAAGGATAACCCCTACTGAAGAATGGAGCCAATTGAAGAAAAAAACAAGTTGAATCACAATTATTCAAATTAAATACACAATGGTTCAAATTCATTATACAATACTACAGTATATAGCATTATACAGTAATACTGTTCTGCCTTACATCCCAGTTTGACTTAAGGACAGAGTTGGGAATGGAACTCATGCTTGAATTGGAGACTACCAGTATTGAACGGGAATTTGCCGTAGGAAACGTTTCCAGTACTCATTACCTAATTTGCCCTCCTCTATCTGGCCATAAGGAAGGCTGGACGCCAGAGAATTGAGGCTTTTGAACTCTGGTGCTGGAGAAGACTCTAGCGAGTCCCTTGGACTGCAAGGCGAACAAACCAGTCAGTCCTAGAGGAGATCAACCCCGACTGCTCTTTAGAAGGCCAGATCCTGAAGATGAAACTGAAATACTTTGGTCACCTCATGAGAAGGAAGGACTCCCT
>JANHJO010000819.1:43772-56108 GCA_032468235.1 Pseudoxyrhopus heterurus
AAAACAGCCCTCCCAGAGCCTCTGCGCACAGCCAAATTTACCTGGCATCCAAAAATGGGCCGCACAGAGAATCCGGGGAGGGGTGGGAGGGACAGGGTGGGGTGGGTGGTGCCAGCCAGAGGGGATATTTACCTGTTCGGCGAACCCTTTAAATTACTGATACCGGTTTGCATGAACCGGGCCAAACCAGTAGGATACCACCACTGAACATGACGTACGTCATGCAGGGACATTTCTTGATGCTTCTGGGGGCACAGGGAAAACATTTTTAACTAATTTAATTGTCACCAAAAGTTGCTCTTGCCATCACCTCTTCAGGAATTGCGGAGACATTAATGGAAGCAGGGAGGACAGCCCATTCTGCATTTACGTTGCCACTTCACATTGCCATTCCTGTCTAATATAGATTGGGATAAATAAATACCTGGGCAATGCTGGGTTATCGGCTAGTAGACAATAATAACAGCTAATGCTCCCTTCTATTAGTAGCATTTTTGTCCCAGTATTTATCATAATCACATATTGTACTTAATTCCTTGCCTTTTTCTTTAACCCTGCCCCCAATACGTTTATAAAGACAACTTTCTCTTGGAACAAATATGTTGCTTCTTATCAGTGCTGGTTTCAGGAAACTGATAAAGAGAATTAAGTTTAATTTAAAAGTTTAAATTCTAAATTATTTATTGATATGATGGACCTTATGTGTAGCAGTGGTATAAAAAGATATGGAGATATGGAGGCAAATAATCACTTTAGTGACAATGGCAAAGGGATCAATTAATGCTGTGTGGAAGAAGGCAACAGTAAGCCACTCCTGCACTATACCTAGAACAGAACTGTGCAAGTTATGATATTGTTTGAGACATTTAAAAAAAACAAAAAACAAATGTTGAACTTTGAAGGAGAAAGATAGGAAGAATATTGATGCTTTTGGACTTTTGTATTGGAGAAGACTCCTGAGAATATTAGTGTACTATAATAAAACAACCAGAGTTCCCACTTAAGGAACAAATGACTAAGCTCCAATTATCCTACTTTGGACACATTATGCAAGACCCGAATACTGGGAATGGAGAAAGAAAAGAGAATAAAAGGTGGAATAGACTCAGTTACAGTAGCAATGAGTGCACTATTGAAAGTCTTAAAATATCAGGTTAAGATTTCATCATGGAGTAAAATCTATGCATGTGGTCACTAGGTGTCAACATCACCTTGAAGGTACATAATCTATCAATCAGGTTTTTCACAGAAAATAAGGAAAAGTAGCAATAGAAATAGCACTTAGACTTATATACTGCTTCATAGTGTTTTACAATGCTCTCTCAGTGGTTTACAGAGACAGCATATTGCCCCCAACCTTGGGTTCTCATTTTATTGACCTTGGGAAGGATGGAAAGCTTAGTCAACCTTGAGCTGGTCAGGATCAAACTTGCATTACTGCATTTTAACCACTGAGCCACCATGGAACCATTTTGTGAAAAATGCATTTGAAGGAAGAACATTTTATTTTGAAAGTTGTGTAAGAAAAGGCAATTTAGGAAGAGAGAATAGTTGTGCTTATTGGATATGAATATTTAAAAGGTCTTTTAAAAAAATCTTCAAAGGAACTCAACGGACCAAACTTCTTCTATCCTAATATAGACAACACAATTGATGTGGATATTTACAAATCTCAACAACCTACATGTGGCTGAGCTCCAGTAAAAATGCTGATGATATGGAAGAAATTGTTTAGATTACAGAAGATCTGTAATTTAAAACATTTCTTTCCATACGGACAGCATTTTTATTTATATTTCTTCGGGCCTCCCATCTCATCAAAGATGACACTGGGGTGGCTCACACAATAATATAAAGCAAAATACACATTTAATTTCTTCACACTAGTCTTATTGCCTTAGGAGAAACAAAAAAAGTGTGTGTATTCTTTGGTTCAACAAATCCTTTGCATATTATTACAATTATATGGTAGCAGGTATTGTTGTGTTAGATGATGACATTCAGTGAAAGTACCTGCTGCTAATATTTTCTTGAGGAATAGCTTGATTTTAAAATGCGTTCTCTTTCATGTGCCATAGTCATTCCTGAACTTTACATTACCAAGGAATGTTTTCAAGTGTCAAAGAAAAAGGTCCTTTCACTGTCAAGGTTACCGTGGAGCCCAATAGCTAGAAACTGCATGACAAAATAGATATGCTAAAAATATGACCTTTTCCTGGAACTGAGACCTGGTGTAATAGAAGAGAATATTTGTAGCTCAGGGTTGAACTATGGAGTCCTTGGTGCTCTCTGAGCTTGGTTGTTTGCTGACAGACCTGTTCTGCTTAACACACTACAAGACAAATGTAATGACAAAAAGCTGGGTAAAAGCACACATTTTCAAAGTAAGACTTGCTTTTCTCTTTTACATAGTGTGGTTTATTAGTTAAAATCTGCATTTCTCTTCATTAATAACTAAGGGGTAGCTGATTAAGGTCATGAGGAGGATTATCATGTTTTTTTGTAATAATGGGAAACTTATACAAAGTTCATCTTGTTGTTCTGGTAGAATTAGAATCAAATATTAAATTAAGGTACAATTGCTATTAATTGTGATAATCATAATTGGAGTGTAACAGTTATCTAGTACAAAGCTACAACTCAGCCCTTTGGACCTCCTGGCGAGTCATAGGAGACTTCTATTGATGTGATGTCATTGGAAGGAATGTGGCTGAATTTCAAAGAAGTTGTTTATGGTTTTTGGAATGATAGGATGGTGAACAGGAGATTCTGGGAATGGCAAAACTTTCCAATTCTCTTCATTAGCTGCTCCTTCAAACCTTTTTATTTGGCTTTTTTGTGGGAGGGTGGGGGCTTAAGGATGAAAATGGGAGCAGAAAGCAATTCTTTCTTCTTAATTTCTTCTAAAAGGTCCTAAATTTCACCAAAAATTTGACTATCTTGTTGCTGAATTGTGATTACTTGATGGCAGAGGACCAGGAAGATTTAAATGGATACTGGGTACAAACCTAAGTGGACAAGATAAAGATGATGATGGGGCAGATCAAGGATTATTGATTTATTTAAATTTATATTGAATTAAAAGTAAATTAATTATATACCCTTACTCTTCATTTTTTTAAAATGATTTTTCTATTACATTAAATTTTGATAGCAGCATTTGGCTCTTGGTGCATATTTATGCTACTAATTTTTAATTATTGCAGATTATAAACTAATCTTAGTTAATTCCAATAACAGATCTTTGAATTAAACTACAAGGAAGAAGACAGCCAATAACATTGATGTTGCATTGATACTATCTAACTTGACAAATGGGTTCTCATCAGCATATAGCTCTATGTTTTACAGCAATATTTTGTGGAGTTTTTAAAGACACCATCACTATACCAGAATAGTTCAAAGTGGGTATAAAACAGCACACTACAAGCTCTTATACTGTGAAAATGTTAAATGGAGCCTAGATCAGTTTAAGAAAAATTTATTTAGTTTAGAATAATTTTTATCAATGTGATGCCTTCCAGTCTCCACGATGAAGAACACAATTTTGAGACAAATTACTATAAAACTACTATAAGGTTTTTAAAAAATTAGGTGGCTTCAAGTTATGTTTCCATCTTTTGATTTAACATAACTCAAAGAAATCTCATGAAAATAAAATGGTGTTGGGACAATTACATATGTTTCCTTGAAGGAAAGATACAATGTAAATCAAATACGTAAGTAAACAATAGCATAACTGTTTTACAAGTGACATCTGCATGGCTCATGTAGGGATTTACAGTTATTCCCACACTATTTCAAAGTGAAATAGTGAAGACACTTAAAATATTTATAGGAGTTGAATAATAAAAATAATACAGTGTTTTTATAGAGATCTCATTACATTGTCCACTGGACATGATCCCGTTGCATGTTTAAATTATTTATTATTGTATTGTAATAAAGCATATAACATATAAAGAATGGTTGCAGGAACTGGGCATGGTGCACAGCTTCATTTGGCTAGTCTAGTGAAGAGAAGGACCAGGGGAGACATGATAGCAGTGTTCCAATATTTGAGGGGCTGCCACAGAAAGGGGAGGGTCAAGCTATTTTCCAAAGCACCTGAAGGTCAGACAAGGAATAATGGATGGAAACTGAACAAGGAGAAATTTTCTGACAGTGAGAGCAATCAACCAATGGAACAGCTTGCCTTCAGAAGTTTGTGGGAGCTTCATCACTGGAAGCTTTCAAGAAGAGACTGGACTGCCATCTCTCAGAAATGGTGTAGGGTCTCCTGCTTGGGCGAGAGGTTGGACTAGATGACCTTCCAACTCTATTAATCTACTAATCTGTTAATGCAAGCTTGTCAGTCAGGCGTACAAGTGCAAATAATTACTTGGAAGACAAGGTGACTGATTTTCCTTCCTTGCAATGTCCATGAGAAACTTCTAAGAAACTTCAGCTCAACCCTCTGGGTATCTCAGGTGCTTCCCGAACATGTTTTGGGTGGGTGACCTTGGCTTTCAAGATGCAGGATATGTAAGCAAGGAGAACTGTCTATTGTCTTTTGCTTGTTTTCCATTTCCCCCCTCATGCCAGTAAGAATTTTTGGAATAACTGGAGCCACCAAATTTGATTGGTAACATTCAGAAGATCACTAGACAGCAATACAAATTTAAGGGTTTCTGTTATATCTGCTGCCGTTTTGTGGTCAACTGGATTTTTGTAGTCTACTATATACTGTAGACTACTATAGACTATTTTTTGATCAGTGGTGAAATCCTTGGATTGATAGTAGTGTGCTTAACAGAAGGAAAGCAACACTGTGTTCCATTTTAAATGATGGGAAAGTTAAAGCAACTTCCAGTCTTCCTGAAAACAATAGTTCTGGGAAAGGGGAAAGTGAACATGGAAATCTGACAAGGCTGGAGAGATGGCAGGCTGTTGCATTTTTGCATTTCCACAATGACAAAGTTCCTTCAGTGTGAAGAAAACCGTATATCCATTTCTCAAAGAGGAAAACACAAACTTTCCCTGAACCTCACCTGTCTTACTCCAGTGAAAAGAAGTGTCTCGTCATTTCTGCCATTGTTTCTTGAGAGCTTTTAAGGACACCTTCACTCAGAGCATCTTATCGTAGTTCAAATATGAAGGCTCACACTCCAGAAAAGGATGCAATAGAATCTGAGCTCAAATCCTGGCTACAACCCTGCCAATTGTTCCAGTTACAGCCATTAACCCCAGGAGAATCCTAATTTTTATGCAACTTTCTTAG
The DNA here is from genome assembly GCA_032468235.1 of Pseudoxyrhopus heterurus. Classification (NCBI taxonomy): domain Eukaryota; kingdom Metazoa; phylum Chordata; class Lepidosauria; order Squamata; genus Pseudoxyrhopus; species Pseudoxyrhopus heterurus. The sequence continues at coordinate 49,033 of JANHJO010000819.1, forward strand.
GGTGAGTGCAAGGCTGTCCGGAGCCATGGACAGAACTAGCCTGGAGCAAGAGGGCTTCTGAACAAACAAGAGGGCTAAAATTTGTCATAATCAGTCCCTCCAGGCACCAAATCCTATCTCCTGCTTGGCCTGGGGTGGAGATACAGAACTGGGTATCATTAGCATGCTGATGCTAATGATACTTCTGAAACTGATAGATTATCTCCTAGCAGTGTATTTATTGTAGGTATTTAAAAAGAATGGGGCAGGGCACCAAGCCTGGAGTCATCCCAGTATGGGGTCAGGTTCTCCTGCTCCTCCTCCCACTGAGTAAACCTGCAAGAAGTATGGGAAAACTCTGCAAAACAGAGCCTCTGCCCTCTAACGCTCATAAACACTCTGGAAGGATTGATGGTATTCAGTGCCATTAAGAGATTAGGTAGAACCAGAGGAGTAGGCCAGCACTGAATACCAGTCAGAATTTTATCAGATATATCCTGTATTGAGTGAGGTTTCAAACAATCTTCAAACACATTGCATTAAAGGAAGTTGACTCATCCATCAGATAGAAAGTCACTGCTATTTGGCTATCCTTCTTCAGCCATTCCTTGCTCCAACCACTTTGGAATTTGAACCTCTATCTCTAATTTTCATTCCCTAGGTTGTGAACCCACACTCTTCAGTCTCACTTAGAATCTAAGAGCCAGAATGCATCTATCTTCATTCATTAGTTCTCAGTCAGAACATTATTACCTAGTCTAGAAGACAATTTCAGTACCTGTTCACCATTCTTATCTAATGCAGAGAAATTGGATATCATCAATATATTTCAGATCTTCAGCTGGTGTCACCAAACAGATATCAAGGAACATGGGGAATTAGTGTTTTAAAGAAGGAAAATCAAACTTTGTACACATTTATTGACTTGATGCCTGCCTCTTTTTATTGGACCATTTAGCATTGCTCTCTTCTACCAATGCCATCTGAGCATGTACAGAGTACACTATTCAGCGTTTAGATCTGGAAAAGGAATTCTGAAAAAAGTAAAATATTGTGAAGTGGGTCCAGTCATTCATCCCATGGGACAGCTTTTGGAAAATTTAACTCACGGAAAAATTAGAATACAAATGTAACCATCGTGATAGGAATCACCACACAAAAGTGAGAAATGACAATCATATTAGTTTTGTTCCTTCCATGTGATATCTAGAGTCTGGAAGATCAAGTATTTCAATCATGTGAGGATCCTTCAAGAATATGAAATAATAAGCAAATATTTTTCAGACCAACTGGAGTATATTGAAAATGTACTGTATTAGTCTTTATTAACTTTACACAAATGTGCTAAGGATGATAATTTTCATATAAACCTCTTTAGTTTGAAATGCAAATTAAGCCTTTGCACTTTCAGTGAAACTTTCGGTTATGACAAAAATAATTGGCAGACAGTTATCTAGTGGGATGATATACAGGTTAAAGCTAACAAAGAGATGTATTCTTCTGGTTGAATTTTTAACTAAAATGTAAATTGCAAGACATTAGAAGCAAATGTTATGATTTTTGCCTAAGGAGAGAAAAATATTGGCTTTTTGGAAGCTGCAGGGAAGGGCAATGGTTTCTTTACATGTACAGTGGAACCTCGGTTCACGACCACAATTCGTCCCATAACTTTGTTTGTGAACAGAATTGGTTGTGAATTGAAACAAATTCTCCCATTGGGTTGTATGGAAATACGATCGATCCGTTCCAGACCCCCATGAACTCTATTGTTTTTTTAATATTTTGAAGCACACAAATACAGTAGTGTAGTTAAATATGCCACAGAAATCACAGTGTAACAGTAAAATCCTTTAATACAAACACTGAGAAAACCATGAACAACAGAGAAAACTGTTCAGTCGGTCGATTCTGAGTGAGAGAGAGGTTGCTATTTTGCGGCAGAGTCCGCCTCTGCGATGGAAGGACACTCTCCTTCAGGTGTTTTCTCTCTTGCAATTTCTTCGTCCTTAGGAAGTTTGGTTGTGAACCGAGGATTTGGTTGTGAACTGAGTTTAGCTGATTTTTTGGTTGTGAACTAAAGCGGTTGTGAACCGAAGCAGTTGTGAACCGAGGTTCCACTGTAATACCTAAAACATTGTTTTATTAATAAGAAAAATAAATGACAGTGTTTCTGCTTAGATTGATACAAGAATATGAGATCATAGGTAATTTTTTAAAATCAAAATTTATTAGTATTCTGAACTATCTAGGTTTAAATAGTAGATTTATACTGATTTCAGCAATGAGCTGAAGTAGTTAGCTGATAGTGGTTCTCACTATTAGAGAAACTGTTTCTATTCTTGACATAAAGATTCAATTTAGAGTAAATCAAATTGAGAGTGATTTAGAACACTTTCTCCAAACTTAATGACTTCCAGATGTATTAGTCTTTGACTTTCCATATACTGAGCATACCTTGTCCCCATTTTATATGGAAATAAATAATAATAATAAGAAAATAATTTAAGGAAAATGTGATCATATTGTTCGGAAATCTTATTTCTTGAACCTCTGTTGAAACAGAGATGAAGAGCACATATTAAAAGTACAAAGATCACATATTAGAACAAATGCCATGTTACAGATCAGATGAATATCCTTCCAATATTTTATAACTATTGTATTTTCATAGCTATAACTGAGCCCATACCAGTAAGATAGTTTTTAAACAATCTATAAAATTCGAGATCATGTACCATACAACTTACAATGAATTTAACTTTCCATTTAGAAAGTCTCAAAATACGTAATACTTAAAATATAACATATATAATATGCTGTGTGCTATTTTTCCACACAGACTCATGTTTGCCTATCCTATCTGTCAGGGTAATGATGATTTAATAGCTGACCAACTGCTGTAATGCTGTAATACTATAATGCTGTAATGATGATGCAATGGTAGGAATGAGTCAGCAGGGTTATTTGACTGTTACCACTTTAAGAGTCTATATTATAAGACAGGCCCAGTTGGGGCCGTATCTCTCTCTCCCTGTGTTCTTCCCTGCTGTAGCTGCTGATTGATGGTTTGACCTTTGCTTACTACATGTATGTGTATATACTTTTGTAGAGATAAATCACTATTATTACAAACCTCTGTTTGATGTTATTGTTCCTGGATTGTCTTACATAGTCACAATGTGCACGCTCTCATATTTAAGGATTTCACAAGGCATCTTTTTAATCCCATAATGTTATCTGAAACTCATCATCTAACTCAGATGACTCAACTTTCCTCATATTTTCCCCCAAACTTTTACTTCAAAGTAAGGCTTCCCTGGTAAGATTATAAGATCTCTTAGTTTCCTATGGGATAAGTGGTACTTAAAACTGATACAGAAAAGTGAGATATGAAGAATGTCAACAGACACAAGAAGGAAACAAAATTCCATATTGAATAGGTGGTAGAATTTGTTTCTTGCCATGTTGAGCCATTTGGATAATATTTCTGTATAGACTAAACTGGTTGAAAGAGATGGGCCTTTACTTTTGACACCTCTAGTGATAGGCTTCAGTGTCATACTGGGTTTAAGACAATAACTCCCAATGTTACATAAGTTACTATGGATCATACAGAAAAATGATTTCACAGAAGCATGTGTCTTTGTCCGGAATAATCCAAAATGTCAATGTTTAGGTGTTGTTTTTTTCCAAGTTCCAAAGTCAACAATTTCTCTTTCAAATCATTGCTGTATATGAAAGGAAAATAACATATTCTTAATGTTTGATATACAAATATGCAGGCAAAGTGAATATATGTACCGTACTTTCAATTGATAGGTTAAATCAAAGGTCTTCTATCACAAATGCAACATTGAACAGTATGTGTGTGGAAATGGTGTGGAAATGCTAGTGTGCCTATTGCAAACTGCTCATTTCTTTCCCTTAGCCTTCCTGCCTTCCTTTATATACACATAAGAAGTAAATTTTGTAAACAGAAAATTTCCCCTTTCATTTCCTTACACAGCTTAACAGTTTCCATTGTTGCTTCTTAATAATATTAGCAATAGTTTAATGGTTGGAAATAGATTATATTCTTCCTCATCTTAATTAATGGTAATATATTTCTATCTTCCTTCTTTCAGAGAAATTAAATTGAGGCCATCTCATAAAAACATGCAACAACTAAAAACCTACACTGTATTCCATATTGCAGTTTGAAAGTACCTAATCTATCTGTATGAACTCTGCCAGAAGGAATGAAAGAATATAAATGGATGCTCCAAAAAAGAGAGAAGTTCCAATGGGAAAGAAGAAACTGAAATTTATTGTGAAATGATAAGGTAGATGACTGGAAAAACACAATTACAGCTTTATATAGGGCTTTTATAAGCACTATTATTATTATTATTTATAATTATTTATTTAATTTGTATGCCGCCCGCTCCATTGAAAAATAGTTGTTTGACCAAACACCCTATTGGAATATTTTAATTTTGTAGAACAGAGGCAGTGACTCAAATCAACCAGGGCTCTTACGTATGTCGGTATGTGTGTATGTGAGTAAGTGAAGACTGTTACAACTGTGTGGTTGAAGTAATTGTCCTGGTGTTTTTTTAATCATCCCCCAATACCATATAGGTTTCACCATGTTTTAACGCTAAATCTAATCAATTAGATTTAGAGACTTGGAAAACATCAGAGGAAGAGTTATACTTTAATAATCTGAAATTCCAGGTAGGCCTAATTAAAGGAAAAAGGAAGAATTGTACTGAAGAAGCTTCTTGGATGAGAACAAAACGTTTTCAAAGAAAAAATCAAGAAAGCCTACATGCCTTTTGGAAAAAGCACATTTGGTACAAGGAAAAAGAAAATCCTCTCATTGCCTCCTAATTTACGGAAACTAGGTTCCTTTCATTTATATATTACAATTCCTAAAACTAAGTAATCCAATTCAGAGGCCTAATTAAGAGAACTGATCTGACCTAGTTGCTCTGAAAAAGCTTCAATCGTAGTCAGTGCTCATAACTTTAGCAAAAAAGTTAAATCACTTTGTCCACTTATAAGGTAGCATGGAAAAAAGTATAAATGGTTATAATTTGGCACCCTACTTTTAAGGACAAAAGGAAAGCTCTAGTGTTAGAGACACAATATGCAAAGTTTGTAGAAATTAGAGTAGTTTTTATATTTTTGTTTTGTTTTTTTTCTTTTTAGACATAATATGATCTCTCTCGACCTTCAGGATATTTTCATCCCTTAAGAGGCATCCTGAGAATTTCAAGAATCACTCTACTTTGAGGACAAATCCATTAATCACTGAATCCATTGCCCCTTTTTTCATTTGACCTTCAGATCCAGACCTGGCCAAATCCAGGGCATCTCTCTGTTATGTAAATATTGTTTAGATGTTGCAGGGTGTTTTTGGATTCAACCAGAAAGACCCCTGAAGCAAACCAAGCTGCTAATTGAGGAGTTTGCTTATTCAATTTTTTTTTCTTAATAGACTGAATTTGGGCAGTGCAACTAGTAGGAGCGTTACTGATGACATGTGTATGATCACATTATCATGGAAGTATCACAATGTACTTTATTATTGTCACACATTTGAACACAAGCACATAATTGCAGCATTTATTTGATGACTTCACTATGCACCTATTGTAATTTTGGTATCACTTTTAGCAATAGCAATAGCCCTGTATTTGTATACTGCCTATCAGGGCTTGCAACCCTCTCTAAGCGGTTTACAATGTCAGCATATTGCCCCAACAATCAGCATATTGTCCCCAACAATGAAAATTAGTCCAAGAAGTCTAGAGATGTAGGTAAGAAAGAGGGACCCACTAAATTCTTTGAACAATTAAGTGAAAAGCAGCAGTCTAATGTGATGTCAGCGGGGTGTATTACTGAGTATTACTAAGACAATGGGAGTTTTCCCACCTACTGTGACCTCAGCTCCTGCTTACTTCTATCTTGTGTAAATTACCTCTGAGCAATTGCTAGTCTTGTCAGGAAGAAGATTGTCCTGCCCTATTTTAAAAGATGTCAAAGAAAAGTCATGATGGAAATTAGCAAGAGGGTATTCCAGAGAAGTTCTTCAGAAGACTCTAGTTTATTTATTTGCCTGGTAGGTCAGAAAAATCTTAAAACATTAAACACATGGGAATGTTTATAAGCAACTATACTATGAAAACAAAGATTCCCTCAAGACAATCTCATCTTTTGATAACTACATGGGCATTCCCATACGACTTCCTTGGTAACAGTAAACTTCACCATTTTTTAAAATTTTCCATTGCTTAGGTCAGTGATGTCGAACCTTTTTCGGTTCGCGTGTCAAATCACTTGCACGCATGCGCTGTGTGCCCCCCACCCACAATGCATCGCACGCCCCCTTGCGCATGCACGTGTGACCCCCATGCATGCACGCTTTACCCCCGGATTTCTAGCCCAAAAAAGAGCCAAAAAACAGCTGGGTTTTTTTGAGTTTTTTGGGGTAGAAACCCGGGGGCCATGTGCTGGGCTGGGCGACAGCTGGCATGCCGGGTGACGTGGCTCCGCGTACTGCTTTGGGCACATGTGCCATAAGTTCAACATCACTGGCCTAGGTAACAACCCTGGGATTTTCTATTCACCCCATCCAAGAATTAAACTGGTCCAATTCTCCTTAAGAGGTTTTAGACAGAACTAAGGTGATTAAGGTGCTACCACTGAAGTGGACTCATTGAATTTAAATTATATATATATATATTTTTTGTCCTCACCCTTTTTTTTGGTTTTTTTTTTTGTAATTTAGGCTTGATATATTATTTAAGGCCATTAAACACCAAAACATTGCACATACCTGTTTTAAAGAAATGCATAGTTTTTATTAGGTTTACTGCATGCATTTGGAATATTCATTTCCTAATTATTTTCACAACACCCTCAGCAAGCAATGAGGCTGTGCAGCACTTTGGCTTTATAGGGAAAAAAAGCACACGAGCATAACTTGGTAGTACCAGTCCACAACTCCTTAAACAAAATGCTATTTTTCTCAAGTTATAGCAATAGCAATAGCACTGTATTTATATACCACCTATCAGGGCTTGCAACCCTCTCTAAGCGGTTTACAATGT